>CAUYON010132533.1:0-12290 GCA_963573935.1 Arctocebus calabarensis
AGTCCCAGCTACTTGGGAGGCGGAGGCAGGAGACTCGCTTGAGCCCAGGAATTGGAGGTTGCTATGAGCTGTGATGCCATGGCACTCTATCCAGGGTGGTAGCTTGAGGCTCTGTCTCAAAAAAAAAAAAAAAAAAAAAAAGAATAGAGAAGCAAGAATCCAATGTACTCTATTATAAATGAAGGCAGCAGATGACCTAATCCAAGGGAGTAGGGAATGAGGGATCAGGGAGAGAAGAGGAGGGAAGAGAATGGGTGTTAGGGCGTATGGCACACGTCTTGGGGGCAGGACACAATTACAAGAAGGACTTTACCTAACAACCGCAATCAGAGTAACCTAATTCTTTGTACCCTCAATGAATCCCAAACAATAAAAAATAAAATAGGCAAAAATAATTAAATAAAAAATAGAAGAGTACCCAATACACTCATGTAGAGGAAATGTCACTGTTGAAACATTTTTTGAGGTTTCCTTTTCTGTTAATTCTTAGATTAAAATAAAGCCTTAAAAATAAACACTATCTTATCTATTAATAAATATTCCTATCCAGAACAACTTTAACTATTACTTCTATATTGTAAACATTTTTCATTGGGGAAAAAGGACATGATCAAAACCAGTAATTAATTAACCTATGCTGAGAATGTAAAGGGATAGAAATATGAATACAGGAATTTACATTGTTTGCCTCCTCACAATCAAAATTAAATAAGCTGACCTCTGAAGAGTAGTCTGGTCCCACCAAGCACCACTGACCTAACTGCGAGGGACTTGAGGGTGTAATGGATTTTATCTCCTAAACCAAATTTAGTTGGAATTTGTACACCTTCACTAACTAAATGGATCAACCAATGACCCATTCTTTACACTTTCATCATGTAACAAATGAAACTAAACTGAGAAATAAAATAGTCAGAGTATAGCTATTCTTCATAAAACAGGGAAATATGACATGTTAAAATTCATGAATTTTAAGTATAAATCAATATGTTATACTTGAGATGAACCCTTAATGTTTTTTTACTTTCACCAGGCAATCTGTTCCAATGAATTCACCTGTTCATGCAAATGTATGATTTTTCCCATGGTTTTATAATTAGGAAGGAAAACAAGATGAAGTACATACGAACAACCCCTCTCTTTAATGCTAAAAGCATAGCTTAATACCCTAACTTGTAGGACCTATGTATATATTTATCACCTATAAATTATCATATATATACATAAAATTTTTATTCATAATCTCTTAAATAAGGGACCTACAAACGCAGCTACAGCCACAGAATCCAAACTGATGACTATGCTGTAACAGCAGCTAAAACATACAGCACATGCTTCCATCCCAGACACTACCCTCAGAACTGCAGCAATTTGACAAGAAAGGGATCACTGTTCCCCCCAATTAGGTGGCAGCACTGACAGAGAAATTATTGTCACATAACTGCTTAGTAGGAGAAAGAATTCAAGACCAAGCCATGAGTCCCCAGGGTCCAAGCAATTAACTACTATTATACCTACTATCTTCCTGGGAAAAAGTTTTATCATGTAAGTTTATCTTATGGTGATGATCTTATGTTATAGTTATAGGGCACTGAGATAACATGATAAATATATTCTAAATATACACAAAATTTTTCTGGAATTTGTGAATTGATATTTCCTCTTATTTTATTTCTTTTAGCCACAAGTACGGTAGACATGTGAATTAAAATTTTGAAAAGTGTAAAACAGATCTATTCTAGAACAAGATGTTAATTTAGGACAAGGCTAGCATATTCTCTTCTTGGCTTTAGCATTTTTTAAGAGCATCCAGGCAATGAGAACAGCATGTGAAAATGTACAGAGGTGTAGTGGAATACACCCTGTAGTAGACAAGGAGAATTTCACTGTAGTTCACTGTCACTCAGCTGCCAGGGAAAGTGCTGAGAAAGCAGTGCAAGGAGATAATGCTGAGGATGAGGCAGGAACCAGAGGTAGCACTCATTGATAGTTCTGTGAGAAGCCTGGTACCATTACTTTCATTTTGTTTGTTTGTTTGTTTTCTGAGACAGAGTCTCACTTTGTTGATCCTGGTAGAGTGCCCTGGCATCATAGGTCACAGCAACCTCTAACTCTTAGGCTCAAGTGATTCTGTTGCCTCAGCCTCCCAAGTAGCTTGGACTATAGGCGCCCACCACAACACCTGGCTATTTTTAGAGATGGGCTCTCTCTCTAGCTCAGGCTGATTACTTTCATTTTTTTTTTTTTTTTTTGCAGTTTTTGGCCGGGGCTGGGCTTGAACCCACCACCTCCGGCATATGGGGCCAGCGCCCTACTCACTGAGCCACAGGCGCTACCCCTGATTACTTTCATTTTTAAAAGAATAATGCTTTCAATGTTGTGGAGAGCCTGAATATAGGGAGAGACCCATTAAAACTATTATGTATTCCAGCTGAGGGCTTTAAACAAAGCAACAGAAGAGGAAGGGGGGTCATAAGATGACTTTCTTAGGGATCCATAATAACAATGTAAGATCAGTAGGATGTGGAAACTTAAAAAAGCATTGAGATTACTCTGAAGTTTCAAGCTTGAAAGACCAATTGATAGTGGCATCTGTCATTAATCAAGACAGGGAATGCCCTGGAGTAATAGCATTTTAGGGTCACAAAAGAAGAAATGAGACACCTGAGTCAGCCCTAGGTTTGAGGATCTTAAAGAAGATAATAGTTTAGAACTCAAGAAAGAGGTCCAGGTTGCAGACAGAGAGATGGAGAGAGACACATAAAACCACAGGAGCAGGGAGTACATTGAAGGAAGTCTTCATATCACTCCCTGAACAGGATATGT
This sequence comes from Arctocebus calabarensis, assembly GCA_963573935.1. Classification (NCBI taxonomy): domain Eukaryota; kingdom Metazoa; phylum Chordata; class Mammalia; order Primates; family Lorisidae; genus Arctocebus; species Arctocebus calabarensis. The sequence continues at coordinate 2,827 of CAUYON010132533.1, forward strand.
TTACCAAATAAACTCTACATAATATTCCCTCAATTATGCAGTATAATCTTGAACCATACAAATATTTTCACGTGACAAATTATAATAAAATTTGGTGGTTTTCCAAATATATTCTCTGCCTTCCTTAAAAGTGTATAAAATATAATTATTGAGGGAGGAGATATGTTAGTAAAGGGATACATAGCTGCAGCTAGACAAGAGGAATAAATGATAGGTATTTAAGGTGACAGAGATGTTAATTAGCCTCATTTCACATTGCATACATCATATCACATCACTGTGTACTCCACAATTATCATCTGTCAAAAAACTTTTTTTTCATAAATGTATCATGTATAACATTAATTGTCTTGCTATAACACTGATACCCTGAGAATTCATTATTGTACTCAAGAGTTATTTAGCACTACCCTAAATATCCCAAGACTATTAAAATTTCTTCCCTCTGTTCCAGGTAAGACACCCATATCATTTCCAATTGCCTGATCTACCCATCTTTAAATCACTATCATTAATCTGTACTAAAAAATATAACTTATTAAAATTATACATAAAGTAAAAATATTGATTCAAAATAAAGAGCACTTAGAAGTCTTCCCTATGCAGTAAGAAAAAGGGCTATCTAATAGCTATTTTGATGTTGTGGGAAGGAAAGTAGAAGGTGTTTGCTTTCTCCTAGGTTCCTGGAACTAGGAATTATTTTGACTTCTAATCAAAAGGATGAAAATTTACTTTAAACAAATTCTTCTAACTTTTCAAAACTCACCTACAATATAGAAATGGACCCTTTCAATGAATTGTCTATACTAGAACTTATTATTCTGCCTGTTATAGCTATAGAAACCATTGAAACATTTGATCACCTGTGAGCTTCTTGAATTAGTATTTCCAATTCAAACTGGAAGGCTAGATGAAGGATTTATAATGGAACTTTGGTGCCAACTCCATCTAGTCATTCCGTGTAGAGGCAGATTCAGACCGAAAAAACATTTATTAGAGAAAATTTAAGTTTTATGCTGCCAAATCACATCTAGTTGTAAAAATGAAATCAAACCTTGAGTTGTATTCAGAAACCCATGGGAAGTGAATATAAAGTGGAATAAAAGGTAATGTGTTACATATGGATAGAGAACTTTAAATGATGTTTCATATAAGCACCTGTATTCACTGTACCAACTAAATAATAAGTCAAGAGATGCTGTCACGTATGGCAGTTACTATTTTTAGTTCTTAAATTTAAATTCTGTTCAAGAGCAAGGAATCTTTTTTTTTTTTTTAATTATGGGGGATTCAATGAGGGTACAAAGAACCAGGTTACAGTGATTGCATTTGTTAGGTAAAGTCCCTCTTATAATTGTGTCCCTCCCCTAAAAGATGTGAGCAAGGAATCTTTAAATGGCTACTTTATACTTTGACTACATAATTGTTAGCATATGAGGAAAAGTATTGGCTTGGAAACATTTGAATTTATTGCTCTGGTTCATAAAAAAGCCATGACATTTGTGTTTTTTCAGAAGAACAAGGAGACAATATATGAACTTCTAGCTCAATTGAGAATGTGTGTACTGTCTTATTTAGAAACTGAGACTTCACAAGAGATATAGATATGTTTATTTCTTTTTCTAAATAAATCTCTTCAGGCAAAAATAGGTAATTCTATAGAATTTAAGACTACTTACTATCACAATAATTTATGAAAGGGGAAATGCTTTAATCTTTAATTCATTTTATAGGCAATTCAACAACATATCTCTATAACATCTACTATAAAACAGTAGCAACAGCATTGTTTGTTGCTCTAAACCAGTAGGTCTCACACCTGACTACACATCCAAATCGTTTGGGAACTTGGGAGAAAATTGATGCACCCCCAGAGGTTTTGATATCATCAGTTAGGTCCTAAAAGTTCCCTAGGTGATTCCAATACCCATCCAGAATGAGTGCTCTAAACCAAAGATGAGCTCCTCCACAATTCTATAAATCATACAAGGATACTTTTGCAGTATTCCATACTGTGGTATTAGGATAAGTTATATTGACCTACCTACCTACCTACAGTATCAATGTATATCCTATCAACAAGGGAAAGAGGGCAGTACCTGTGGCTGAAAGGAGTAGGGGGGCAGCCCCATATACCAGAGAGGTGGCAGGTTCAAACCCAGCCCAGGCCAAAACTACAAAAAAAAAAAACAAAGGAAAGAGAAACATCTAAGTGAGTCAAAAGAAGCCCCTTAATGACCAAGGATGCCTGCATACTTAAGGACAAATACTTTTATTAATAAAATGAGGTTCCATGAACATGTTAATTGAACTTCTAGTAGAAACTTCAAATAAAATTCTTATGCTTTTTATCCTGTAAACTATAAAATGGGACAGTAACACCTATCCAGATGTTGCCATGAGGCTTACAAAGTAAAAGTATGCACAGCACTAGGCACAGGCAAGGTGCTCAGTCTGTCCATGGTGGCTTGGCTATATAATAACCACTGTAATCTGAGATGCCAAGGTGAATGTTACATAGTGAATCCCTAGGAGAACCAGTTTGTCTATGGGTATAGAAAATAGGGAGAACCTACTCCTCTCCTAGTCTTCTCTCAAAGTTCCAAGAATGCTCCCAAGAAATGAGAGATATACTTTATCAAAGCCTAAAATGAGAAACTAGGAAACTGCCCCAAAGTGGGAGCTAAGGCTCCCAGCAATAACCTGAATATATAAGCTTCATTCAAGGATGTGGGCTCAAGATTATGTTTTCCTACTCATTAAGTCATTTCACTTAGTGTTTAAGCAAGTAGCTACTATAAACAGGAATGGCAATCTTTACAATGATGTGTAGAATGCAGGAATAACTACCACATAACAAGTACTCAAATATTTGTTGAATGAGTATGAGTGATACAAGATAGAATACCTATACCTTCCCAAAGACTAACAAAATCCTGAAAGAGCTGTTAAGAAATATAAATCCAAGGTACAGGTGAAATTTACTAAATGCAGAATATAAATGTCTGAACACATTTAAGAAAAGACCATGAAGGCTATCTTAACCAGTTCAATGAAAATATTTCAAATTGTATATAAAACCAGCACATTGTACCCCATGATTGCATTAATGTACACAGCTATGATTTAATTTTTAAAAAAGGAAAAAATATAAATCCAGGGAATTCATTGCTCTTCTGCTAATTGGTATCAGTGAAAAGGACTATTAACTTAAAATACACCTATCTCCTATAAAAAGAACTTATTAATCCCTCATTCATATTACTATATCTGGATGCAAAGTAAAGAACATAACAGCTATAAGATAAAACAATTACAAGATATGCTATATTAGTAATAGTATGATTTCATTTAAGATGTACTTTTCATTGATCGGTACCTATGCCGAAACATAAAGAGAAACTCCAACTTGAAGGCAAGAGACAACCTGTTTGTGGATTCTCTCAACAAAAATGAAAATAAATAACCAATGAACACAAGAGAAAAAACAAAAAACCCATCTTGACAATTGTATTACCCTTCAATTATTTTATGTATAATTGGCAATATTGTTTCTTCAGGGCAGAACTCATTTAGTGACACTACAACTTCCAAATAATTCTGCATTTTAAACCAAACTTGAACCAGTAACCAGTCGGCATGAATTTTGCTGCATTACCTTATACACTCTGTGACCAAATTTTAATAGGACAATTTCATCTGTATTCATACAATGCTGCTAAGCCAATTATTTTTATATGTAGCCTTAAAATGTATCTATTTTATTTTTTCATATTACAAGCTTTTCCTGGATTACAAATATGCAGGAAAAATAACATTTTAATAAAAACAAACTGGAAAGCTAGTCACATCTTGAGTTATACTTCAATCTATCTCCAGATATGCACATTTTATTATTACAAAGAATTAGTTTCTGAAAATCCAATGTATACATAATGTCTGCTCAAAATCCTAAGATTCTGAGTTATAAAGAGGTAGCAAAAATATACATCTGATATTCTAACAGAAAGAAAAGTTTATATTTAACATTTCCCATGCCTTACCATTAATCATTAAATACAAAAATTATCAAAACTTTCCATAATAAGCACAATTATTTACAGTCAAAAAAGATGTTTAAGTTAAATTTGATGGAATAAATATTCCAAATGTCTGTGCAATGTTATAACTGATAAAGTTCTTTTTTTTTTTTTCTTTGAGACAGAGTCTTACTCTGTCGTCCGGGATAGAGTGCCATGGCATCAGAGCTCAAAGCAGGCTCAAACTCTTGACCTGAGCAATCCTCTTGCCTCAGCCTCCCAAATAGTTGGGTCTACAGGTACCTGCCACAATGTCTGGCTCACCACGTCCAGCTGTCTTTCTATTGTTAGTAGAGGCAGAGCCTTGCTCTTGCTCAGGCTGATCTAGAACTCCTGAGCTCAAGCAATCCACCTGCCTTGGCTTCCCAGAGTGCTAGGACTACAGGCATGAGCCACCATGCCCAGCCACTGATAACCAATTGTGTGGCTGCCTCACTTGGTTGCCTTCTCAACTACCTCCTACAACCCTATTACCCAATTTTAGCCTTAAGACAACTATTAGAACTCTAATTTTGATCTCTCTGGCCCAGGGAGAGAGTCTAGCCTGGACTCACTCTTCTGTGGTGACCTCATTCCCAATAATTGGAAATTCCCATGGTGGTCTCATGCCCAATGTCTGGGAATGTGCATATAACACAATTCTGATCACTGAAAGGGTTATGAACCCATGAGAAGATTAGCCCTACCCTCCTCCACATACACAAAACAGAGGGAGAAAAGGAGAAAGGAATAAAGACAGGGAGGGAAAAAGGGAAGAAAAAGAAAAGAGAAGCGTTAGAAAAGGGACAGTTAACCTCTGATCAATAATATATCTGAGAGCCATCTTGAGACCCTGAGGAACACCAGTCTAAGAACATAAGCCCAAGCATGTCAGGATGAGAAGAAGAAAATGAAAAATGGAAGAAACATAAGTTTTTGATGATGTTATTAATACTACCAATTAACAATCCATAAAATTACCCTACTTCAGTCCTTCTTATTATGTAGAAAATAAATTTCCTTTCTGTTTAACTCATTTCCAATTGGTTTTCCATTATCTATAGCTGAAAGCATTCTAAACTGATGATTATTGTAATGGACTCCAAAAATCATTTTGTAATCATGGAACACTTATAAAACCTGATTATGTATTATGCCATAACTAATCCTCAATTCAAAAGAACACAAATTATAAGGATTATATTCTCTGAAGATAATGCAATAAAAACTGAAATTCAGGACAAAAATAGAACCCCAAAATAGCTAAATAAGGGAAATATTTGTAAAATTCCCCACAAATACTAAATCATTTCTCAAAGAAGCAGCTAAAGATGCAATTACAAAATCTTTACAAAATAAACAGTAAGAACAATGCATATCAAGAGAAGAAATTAAAGAGAAAACACAGTGAAAGAATAGAAAAAAGTGAACTGAGGCAGATTTGCAATTAGAGGAAAAAACATAGCATATAATTGGGGGCAGGAGGGAAGGCAGAAAACAAATCATTCAATTAAAGGTATTGGAAATAAACAGAAATCACCAAAATAAAGACGAAAGATAAAAAGATGAGTCTAGGTAAGTTGGGGGGGTGGGTAAATAAGCCTCCATGCCAACATACAAAAGTAGGAGTACGTAAAATGTGTAGCAAATGTGCCACAGAAACAGATGCCACAAAATTTTAAAGAACATTATATTAATAAACATGAACATGTTACCTATTGTTCATTATTATGCCCATAGGAACCTGACTTAACACCCAAAGATTAATATTACATTGGGTAGAGTTGAGCTTTGGATAGCCATAATACATCATAATTTTTAAGATTTTTTTTTTTTTCCTCTTTGCTTCACCTGGACCTAAACCAATTTTAATAGTATTATCCCTGGGATATGCAGACTGGGAATGCATACATTAAGTATGGTGTTTTAGAAAAATAAAGATTTCCATATATATTCAAAAGAGAAAAATACCAGAAATGCCAAAAATAATGAGTAAAATTATATGAATTTTCAACAACTTACTACCAGAAGGTTATCAGATAAATATGACATTATAGACGTTTTATATCTGAGACCAGTAAAGCAATTATGGCTTACCACATGTGTTTATAAATAAAATTTTATTGGAACACAGCCACACTTTATTTTATATATAATCTGAAGCAACGTTCACACCATAATAGCAGAGTTGAGCAATTTTGACAAAATCTATCTGGGATTTAGGAAGCCTAAAATATTATATGGCCCTTTACAAGAAATAATTGCCAACCCCTATTCTAGGACATTGAAAAAAAAATAGCTAATACATTCTTAGCAAAAAATGTTTTAGTCTTATGTGTAAGCTAAAAAAAGGAGAAACTGGTAGAGAATTAGAGTTAAGTGAAGCACCAAATAATGAATGTTCCTTATCAAACACATGTGGAATACTCACAAAAATTAGCAAATATTAGGATATATTTACAAATTCAAAAATACAAACCTTACAAATCTTTTAAAATAAATTTAATGGGATAAAATTAAAATATGCTTTAACAATTACTATTTCTACATCTATCTGAAATTTAAAACCTTATAAATGTATATTGAAAGAAAAAATTTAAAGAATTTCCATTTTCATTACACATGTATAAGAATTACAGTTTACAAAATAAAAACTAGAAAATATCCAAACCAGGGGGGAAAAAATCATAGAATAAGATGCATTTATCAGGAAATTAAAGCAATGGATAAGAGGTAAACTTAGACTAAAACTCAGAGATTAAGGGTACAAAACAATAAATTCAAACAGGAAAGCAGAATAAATCATTGAAGATAATGAATTAGGAATCAAATAAACTACTATGACATTTAAAAGCAGGTTCTTTGAAATAACCAATAAAAACTGGCTAAGTTTTGGCAAGTCTGATTAAGAAAAATGAAAGACGAAAGGAGGTGGAGCAAGATGGCTATATAGCAGGTGGAGTAGCCCATCCCTTGCAGGACAACAGGTGAGAGGGAGGGAGCTCCAGATCTTTCCCCGTGTGAATTATTGGAGTGGATGGACATCTGGAGATACACAGCGAATTGGTGGATTGTTGTGTTTGAGGTGTAGTTCAAAACCTCGGACTCTGCTATAGACTTTTTCCCTGCCCTATGGCAGCCAGCCCCTCCCACAGGGAAGACAGCAGTTCACAACTAGCAAAACCTAATTGATGAAAATTTCATTGAAGTGTTGATTTCAGAGTTTGGCCCAGAAAGGGGTGCTGCTTGGAGCCTTAGAGGACTGGACAGCCCAAGTGAGAGTTGAGGGGAGGGGACCCTGCCCAGAAACAGACATTTTGAAATGTCTGAAATAGCTAACACTTTTTCCCCAGATCATCGAGATAATTGATCCAACATTGTGAATCCGGGTAGGGAATCGGGGTGAGATCTGACTGTGCAGGTTGCACAGTGATCTGGGGTGTGAGGAGACACTCTGAGCTGTGGAATTTGGTGAGGAGGGTCCCCATGCACTTCAGCTGCAGACAGCAGTTCAGAGTGGCAATAGGAGCCCCCATGGAGAGCCCCTCCCCCCACAGCACTGCACCGCAGTGATCCCCTCTCCTGCGGCCAATTTTGCCAGAGAACTGGAGGGCAGAGTGGAGAGATTTGTAAGGAGTGTACTCTTGCATCAAGTTTGGAGGTCGGATGGGAGTGCAGTCTGGACCAGAACTCCCAGAGTAGGGCTCCTTTTCCAACACAGACCAGTGGAGAAACTTCAAGAATGGCAAATGGCCAGATCAAGTGTTTACCATACTAACAAGCCTGGGAACCACTCACAGTGCCATCTAGTGTCCACAAAGTATATTGCATTATATCCTTTTTCGGAGGAGCCTTTGGTTGCAGCTGTTGTTGTTTGCTGGCCTGGGCTGGATTCAAACCCGCCAGCCCAGGTGTGCGTGGCTGCCGCCTTGGCCCATTGAGCCACAGGTGCTGAGCCGAGCCATTGATAATTTTTATTTTACTTTCTTTCCCTAGGTTATTTTTATTATCTTCTATTTTCAATTGTATTTTTCTTTTTCCTTTCTTCTGTTTTGTAACTCTTTCACAAACACTACTTTCTTTTTTTTCTCTCTCCTCTTCCTCTGCTTCCCTTCTTATAACTTCTAAGAGTGCTTACATCATATTTTAAGAGGTTTTTTCTCTTTTCTCAAGTATTTTACGAGTATCATTTTTATTGTAGATTTTTTTTCTTTCTATATTATTTGCTTTTTTGTTTGCTTGTTATGTTTTGTCTGTATGTCTACATGTTTCTGTCTGTGGGTGCATCGGTGGGCTTGTGTGTCTGGTAGGCCTTTGACTTGTGTATCAGTTCATTTGATCTCAATGTGATTGAAGTTGTAAAAGTTTTCCTTGCCACCTTGATCCTTCAGTCTACCCCCTTCCTCGGTCTGGAAGTCTAGAAGCCCAACTCATCCAGAATCCAGATTGTCTGCATTTCTTAGCTAGAACTGGGCATTGCATAGATGGTAGCTGTACTGCTTGGCTGTTCCTATGTATCCAGTAACTGTACAGGAGGACATAGAGGGAGGGGACTGGCCTGGCCCAAAGATAAAGAGTATCTCAGCAGCAGACAGAGGATAGGGTTCCCACACTGCGGGTAGAGGTTCAGAAGCTGAAGAACATGAACCTAAGAGGAGGCTCCTTATACCCAACTTCAGCATTAGTAGAGTGATCCGCTGCGATCGAACTTTGGACAATCATCTCCACATCTCTGTGGCCTTCCAGAGGGAGCCATACCTCGCCCTATAGGGATTCCAGTACTGCAGAACAGTGGCAACAAAGGTACAGTGGCCAAGGGAGAAATTCTTTTGCTGTCAGGATATTCTCAGGTTTGAACCGAGCTCAAGTAGAACTTTCTTCAGCTGTCATTGAGCATCTGAGGCAGACAGACACCAGCCTCCCCTCCTGGATGGTGGTAGACTGTGATTACCTCAAGAAGGAGGCAACAACCTCATTTGCCCATTTGTTTTTGGGGGAGAACAAGGACACAGAGACTGGGTTAACAAAGTCCACCAGAGAGACTACCAGAGACTGGGGTGACCAAAATCCAGAGGTGAAAGACGACCAAAGTGAGGTAAGAGGCGCCAATCCACAGGCTCTAAACCTCCTACTAGACAGGCATTTCCGACTCCTCAGAGCTCCAAAGGCGCTCAAATCACACTCGAGCTGCCAATAGCCTCTAATATCTGGTTGCTGGAGTCCTCCTGAACTCCCAAGCCAGAGAGTGGAGGGCTGTTGGGGACAATTGGTCTAGAATTCTTGAACTGTACAAACTATCCAAGGACCCTTCAAGGTGGTTCCCACGTTTTTCTGTAGTGGGAAGGTTTGATTGTCCTCTTCCAGATACTACTGGTGGGGGAAGGAATGTCCTAGGTGCTTGTATTT
>CAUYON010132535.1:0-21869 GCA_963573935.1 Arctocebus calabarensis
GAGAGTGGAGGGGAGTGCCGGGAGTTCCAACTTGCAGGTAGAGAATATATACAGTTTTATACAGATTTATGCCGCTTTATGCCTGGCAGGAGAGTGCCGTGGCACAGGGGAATGAGGTCTGGTTTTTAGAGGGTCTTTCCCATAGGGTAGAGTGGGAGGACCTCTGAACTCTGCTCGCTTGTTTGAATGGAGGTATGGCGTATACTGCGAGCTGTTCTCTTGGGGGAGGGGACTCCCATCCGCTTGGTGATGTGCTCTGTACCTTTTATTTGTATCCTTGGGGTCGCAGGTCGCTCCAGCAGTGTTGATGTGCGCTCCCCGACCTTGTCTCTTGGCTCAGCTCCAAACCGTTGGCTTTCTCGCCAAATCTCTGTCCTTTAACTCTCCTTCTGGACAGGAGCGTCTGCAGAAAGCTGGCTACAGACCGCCATCTTCGGTTTGGTTGTATTTTTATGTTTTCCTTTTTATTTTTGTTAAGAGCTCATCCATTTTTTTAATAGTATTTCAGCCCTATTTATTCATTCTCTCTTTTGGTAGAGATTTTTATACTTTCTCATTTTTCCCACATAAATTTCTCATATAATACATAAAATAACCTTTTTGCCTTCTTTATCTTGCATCATTACATTTTTAATTTTTGACTTTTTTTCATTTATCTTCTTCTCTGATGGCTGGTGGGTGACAGAATTGGTCTGGATAGGGAGGTCATAGCATTGGTCTGGCTTAAGGAGGCCACAAGTTTACAGTCTTGGGTGTCCATTTAGCTTAAGCCTTTGGAAAGAAGATATTTATAGGTCCCTACTGTGACATTTGGCTGATTTCTCTCTATATTTGGAAGAGGTGGTGTTATGCTTTTAACAAGGCTGTTAAGAAGCTCTTAACATTGAGGGACCTGCCCAGCATAGCCCCCGAAGGTCCCAGAGCTGTGGGTGTGGTTAAAGCTCCACGCCAAACACTACTATTTCTCTTGTTGCTCTATTTCTTTCTTACCATCCCTTTTCACTCATTTTATTAAGTTCTTTCCTTTCACATCCTTTCTTTTTTCATCCTTCTATTTCTTTTTCTTTTTTTTCCTCCCTTCTCACTCTTTACCCTTATCCTACTATTCGCCTTATACCAAAAGGCCACTTCAAAACCTAAGCTCTGAGATAAGGCAATTTAAAGTGAAGGAGGTAGTGAGAAGGTAAAAGTAGAGGAAGTAACCAAAAGGGAAACACATATGAGGACAAACCATTAAAAAAATTCTGACAACATGAAGAAACAGAAAAGAGCAACAACCATGAGGGATCATGAGGCAACTATTGCAGAGGAGCTCACCCATAAATAATTAATAGAAATGATAGAAATAAAACTTCAAATATGGATTGAAAACCAATAAAGGGAATTTACAAGAAAGTGAAAAACAGAACCAAAAAAATGGATAAAGATATGAACAATATAGAAAAGATGTGCAGGCCTTAAAGACTTAATGGAGTCAATCAGGGAACTTAAATATGCATTACAAAGTGTCAATGACAGATTAGACCATGGAGAATCCTACTGGAGGATAAAGCTCTTGTACTAACTCAGGCTGTTAAAGATGTAAAAAAGAAGAGAGAGAAAACAATATATTTGCTTAGAGAATTATGGGACTTCACAAAGCATTCAAACATACGTATCTACAATTCCTGGAGGAGATGAAGAATGTCCCAAAGGAATGTAATTTCTACTGGAGGATACCTTAAGTGAAAACTTCACAAGTATTACTAAAGATCCCAAAACACTCCTTTTGGAGGGGTATCAAAGTATGGGTCATATCAATATAAATAGATCATCTCCAAGACACTTTGTAATGGACCTGTCTAAATTCAAGATGAAAGAGAAAATTCTTCAAGCAGCCAGGAGTAAGCATTAATTGATCTACATGGGAAGATCCATTAGGATGACAGCAGACTTCTTACCTAAGACTTCTCACCTAAAGGTCAGTACCTTTAACCTTCTTAAATAAAATAATTTTAAGCTCAGAATTCTTTGTCCTACTTAACTAATCTTTAAAATTGATGGAGAAATCAAATCTTTTGCTGGTATGCAAACATTGAGGAAATTTGCCACAGCAAAATATCTCTACAGGAAATATTTAAACCTATTCTTGACACCAAACATCACAATGTCCCAGAAACTAAAGGACAAAACTTAGCTTCTGCAATGGAGTAAAGGATAAAACTAAGGAATAGACCATCACCAAATAAGATGAGTAGAACTCCATCACACTTATCAATTCTCTCAATAAATGTTAATGGCTTGAATTCCCCACTGAAGAGGCACAGGCTGACCAATTGGATTAAAAAAGTACAAGCCGTTCATATACTGACTCCAGGAAGCAAAACTAAACTTGAAAGAAAAATTAAGACTTGAGATGGAAAGGGATGGAAAACAACATTTCAGGCAAAAAGAAATCAGAAGAAAGGTGGGGAAGCAATCTGATTTTCAGACAGCAGTGGATTTAACTGAAGTTAAAAAAGACAAAGATGATCACTTCATACTGGTCAAGGGAATAATACCTCAAGAAAATATTTCAATTCTAAATATTTCTGCACCCAACTTAAAGGCTCTAAGATTAATGAAGCAGACATTGATCAGTCTGAGCAATATGATATCCTATAATACCAGAATACTGAGGACTTTAACAACCCTCTTACAGAGCTAGACAGATCCTCCAAACAGAAATCAAACAAAGATACAGAGGATTTAAATTAAACCCTAGAAAAAATGGGCTTAATAGAAATATACAGAACATGCTATCCCAAAGTTAAGGAATATACTTTTTTCTCATCAGCCCAGTATTTTATGCTGCAAAAAACTATACTTCAAAATAGATCAAAATAGATCATGTACTAGGAGACATGTCAAACTTCAACATAATTTAAAAAATTGAAATTATACCGTGTATTTTCTCAGACCATGAGGCAATAAAGTTGGAACTCAATTCCTACAACAGTTTTTTATCTCCATAGAGGTCATGGAAATTAAATAACCGTATGCTGAATGATAGCTAGGTTAAGGAAGAGATACAGGAGGAAATTATTGAATTCCTCAAATACAACCATGAAACTACAAGTTACCAAAACCTGAGGGATATTCCAAAGCAGTCCTTAGATGAAAATTTATTGCATTTGATGCCCATATCAAAAAAAAAAAAAAAAAAAAAAAGAAAGAGAGCACATCAGCACTCTAATGAATCATCTTATGGAAATGGAAGAGGAAGAACAATCTAATTAAAAATCTAGCAGAAGAAAAGGTATGTGGAAATTTAAATCTGAAATAAATGAAATTGTAAAAAGAATTCAGAAAATTATTTAAACAAAAAGTTGGTTGTTTGAAAAGATAAATAAAATTGATACACACTTGGCTAAATTGACTATTAATAGAAAAGTAAAATCTTTAATAACATCAATCAGAAAGGAAAAATGGAAGTTGACAATGGATACCACTGAAATACAAGAGATTATCCCAGAATGCCCCAGGAGACTCTACACCCAGAAATTTGAAAATGTGGAGGAAATGGACCAACACCTGGAATCACATCACCTTCCTAGACTGAACCAGGAAGATCTCTTGAACAGATCAATATCAAGTACTGAGACTAAGGAAACAACAACAACAAAAAAATTTCTTCCACCAAAAAAAAAAAAAGCCCTGAACAAGGTGGCTGAGCACTAGAATCCTATTAAACCATCAAAGGTGAGATGGTATCTGTACTGCAGCACATATTTCAAAACATTGAGAAGGAACCTTACTTAACACGTTCTATGAAGTAAATGTCAGTCTGATACCAAAATTAAGAAAAGACCCAACTAAAAAGGAGAACTACAGACCAATGTTACTAATGAATACTGATGCAAAAATATTCAGTGAAATTCTAACCAATAGATTACAGCTACACATTAAAAAATTATACACCATAATCAAGTAGGCTTTATCCTAGGGATGTAAGGATGGTTTAATCTATCCAAATCTATAAATGTAATCAACCATTTTAATAGAAGCAAAACCAAAGATCATATGATCCTTTCAATAGATGCAGAAAAAGTATTTGATATAATTGAGCATCATTTGCTAACAAGAACACTTAAGAATATAACTATAGGTAGAACAACTCTTAAAATGATTAAACCCATCTATGACAAATCCATAGCTAACATACTAAATGGAGTAAAACTTAAAACTTTTCCACTTAGGATAGGAATCAGACAAGGGTGTCCTTCATCACCACTACTATTCAACATAGTGTTGAGGCTTGGAGAAGTGGCTCACACCTTTAACCCCAGCATTATGGGAGGCTGAGGTGGGCAGATCTCATGAGTTTGAGACTAGCCTGATCTAGAGTGAGATCTGATCTCTTAAAAAAAATTGTTGGGTTTTGTGCCAGGCATCTGTAGTCTTAGCTACTTGGGAGACTGAAGCAAAATAATTGTTTGAGCCCAAGAGTTCGAGTTGTGGTGAGCTATGATGCCATGGTACTCTACTGGTGTGACAAAGTGGGACTCTTTCTCAAAAAACAAAACAAAACAAAAATAACAAAAACATAGTGTTGGAAGTTTTAGTAAGTCAATCTGGCAAGAAAAGGATATAAAGAGCATCCAAATGCGGGCTGAGGAAGTTACTTTCACTCATTGCTGATGATATGATCTTATGCTTAGAAAACCCCAGAGACTCAACCAAGGACTCTTGGAAGTGATCAGGAAATACAGTAATGTCTCATGGTACAAAACCAATGTCTACAATTTAGTAGCCATTGTATAAGCCAATAGCAGCCAAGTTGAGAAGCTAAAGGAAAATTCAATTCCCCTTCACAATAACATCAAAGAAAATGAAATATATAGGAATATGCCTAATAAAAGAGATGAGGGACCTCTGCAAAGAGAGTTATTTGAAACACTTCCAAAAGAAATAGCGCAGACATCAACAAATGAAATAACATACCATCCTCTTGGCTGGGAGAATCAACATTCTACCCAAGGCAATCTACAGATTCAATGCAATTCCAATTAAAATACCAACATTATAACTTGAAAAACTGAAATAGTTTCTTGTTTTGTATGGAACCAGAAAAACCCTTTATAGCCAAGCAAATTATTATTAATACCAACAACAGTGGAGGGATCACTGTACCAGACCTTGGGTTATATTACAAGTCCACAGTGATGAAAACAGCGTGTACTGGCACAAAAATAGAGACATGGCCATATGGAACAGAATAGAAAACCAAGAGAGGAAACCAGTCTCTTATAGCCATGTGATCTTTGATAAACTTAACAAAAGCATACACTGGGGAAAAGAATTCCCGTTCAGTAAATGATGCTGGGGGACTGGAGAACCACGTGTATGAGACTGAAGTTGGTCCTGCACCTTTCACTACTTACAAAAATTGACTAAAAATGGATGATTTAAATCTAAGCCATCAAATGATAAAAGTCCTAGAAGAAAGTGTGGGAAAACTGTTGAGGATGTTGTCCTGGGAAAAGATTTTATGAAGGAAACTTTATTAGCAATTGCAACAAAAAAAATAAACAAATGGACTTAATTAAACTGAAAAGCTTTTGAACTGCTAAGGACACAGGAATTAAAGCTAATAGACAACCTTCAGAATGGGAAAAGACATTTGCATATTGCAAATCTGACAAAGGCTTGGTAACTAGTATCTATAGAGGATTTAAATTAATCAACAAAAAAAGAAAGCAAAAGGGTGGCTCCTGTGGCTCAGCAAGTAGGGCGCCGGTCCCATATACCGAAGGTGGCGGGTTCAAGCCTGGCCTCAGCCGAATTGCAAAACCCAAAAAAAAATAGCCAGGCGCTGTGGCGGGCACCTGTAGTCCCAGCTACTAGGGAGGCTGAGGCAAGAGAATCGCTTAAGCCCAAGAGCTGGAGGTTGCTGTGAGCTGTGTGATGCCACGACACTCTACGCCACGGCGATAAAGTGAGATTCCGTCTCTACAAAAAAAAAAAAAAAAAGCAAAGAATTCCATCTATCACTGGGTAAGAGACATGAACAGAACCTTCTCTGAGGCTATGAAACATATGAAAAAATGCTCATCATCACTAACCATCAGAGAAATTAAAATCAAAACCATCCTGAGATATCACTTATCCCCAGTGAGAAGAGCACACATCACAAAGTCCCAGAGTTTTAGATGCTGGAGTGGATGTAGAGAAACAGTGGCACTTTTACACTGTTGATTGGACTGCCAACTAATATAGTCTTTTTGGAAGTAAGTGTGCAGGGTCTTCAAAGAACTCAAATTAGACCTCCCATTTGAACCTGCAATCCCACTACTAGGCATTTACCCAGAAGAAAAAAAATCATTTTATCATAAATACATTTGCACTATAATGCTTATTGCAACTCACTTTATAATCATCAGGATGTGGAAACAACCTAAATGTCTGTTAGTTCAGAAACGGGTTAACAAGCTGTTGTCTATGTATATCATGGAGTACTATTCAGCTATAAAAAGATGATGACTTTACATCTTTTGTATTAACCTGGATGGAGTTAAAACACATTTTTCTTAGTAATGAAAGTATCATAGGAATGGAAAAGGAAGCATCTTATTTACTCAATTTTCTTATGAAGGCAGTAGGCCTTAACTACTATGTAACAGCTGCCCACATAAGAGAAAAACTTAATTCTTTTTAAGTTTGGAAGAGAATGAATGAGGGAGGGAGAGATGAGGGGAAAACTGGAGTGCTCTCACTTAAAGGGCACAAGGTAGGAGCGTATAGTACACCTTTTTGGTGTGGGATGCAACTATAAGAGTGATTCTACCTAACAAATTCAAAATTGGTGACCAGTTTTTTTTTTGCACTCTTACGATAACCTGTAATAGAAGAAGAAAAGTGGGAAATTGTAGCTAAATGTACCTTTATTAACAAAGCATTTATTACAAAATTTTAGAAAGATGTGGGTACCATATAGACAGATTTTGTAAATATTTTATAAAATATGTACACCCAACATCAAAGCTCACATACAGAACAATTATCAGTAGACAAAATAATAGGGATAGACAGCAATACAGTGATGGTGAGGAGACTTCAACACCCCACTCATAGCACTAGACAGATTATTGAGATTCTAAATCCATAAAGAAATATTGAAATTAAGTTGGAATTTAGACGAAGTGGACTTAACAGACAATTACAGAACATTCTACCCAACAAATTCAGAATATATGTTATTTTCAATAGCATATGAAACATTCATTCTTCAAAATATACTACATTCTAGGTCACAAAAAATTTCTTAAAAATTTTTAAAAATCGAAATCATGTCAAGTATCATCTTAGACCCAAGTGGAATGCTAGTAATCAGTACAAATAGGAACTCAAAAACTATGCCAATACATTGAAATTAAACAACATGCTCCTGAGTGATTACTGAGTTAATGAAGAAATTAATGCAGAAATTAAAAAAAAATGAAATGGATGAAAATGAAAACACAAATTATCAAAGCCTGTGTGATACAGAAAAAGCACTGGTAAGAGCTTACCTCAAAAAAGTAGAAATTAACAACCTAACATTGTACCTCAAGGAACTAGAAAAATAAGAAAGAGCCAAACACAAAGTTAGCAGAAGGAAAGAAATAACAATATCAGTGAAATAGAGAACAGAAAAAAGAAAAATACAAAGGACTGATGAAATAAAGTTTGTTCTAGGAAAAGATAAACAAAATCAACAAACCACTGGCTAAATTAACCAAGAAAAGAAGAGAGAAGATCCAAATTAGCAGAATCAGAAATAAAGGAGACATTACAACTGATATCATGGAAATACAAGATCGTCAGAAACCATTATGAAGTACTATATGGTTACAAACTATAAAACCTAGAAGAAAAAGGTAAATTCCAGGAAACATACAGCTTCCTGAGATTGACCCAGGAAGAAACAGAATAAAAAAATCTTCTAACCCCCAAAAGCCCAGGCCCACATGCACATGTATTCACAGCCAAATTTTATCAATCATAAAAAGAACTAATACCAATCCTCCTGAAACTCTTTCAAAAAATTGAGGAGGAAGGAATTCTTCCCAAATCATCTCATGAAGCCAATAATACCATAACGCCAAAACCAGACAGGGAAACAACAACAATAACAACAACCACAACAAAACTATAGACTAATTGCCTGATGAAGTTACACACAAAAATTCTTAACAGGTTACTAGCAAATTGAATCCAACAGCATACCAAAAAGAAAACACATCTTCATTAACTAGGTTTTATACCAAGGGTGGTTCAACACATGGAAATAAATAAATGTCATATGTTACATAAAAAGAATTACATAAAAACCGTATGATCATCACAATAGATGCTGAAAAAGCATTCTTTAACACCTTCTCAAGATAAAAATACTCAACAATACTAAAGGACGATACTTTAAAATAATAAGGGCTGTATATATGACAAACCCACAGACGATATTGTACTTAGAGAAAAGTTGAAAGCATTTCCCCTAAGAACTGGAACAAGACAAAGATGACCACTTTTATCATTTTTATTCAACGTAATCCTGGAAGTCCTTGAAAGAACAATCAGACAAGAAAAACAAATAAAAGGAATCCAAACTGGAAAAGAGGAAGTTAAGTTTTCCCTGTTCACTCATGTAATCTTATAGGTAGAAAACTCTGAAAACTCAAAAAAAAAAAAAACCCTCTTGAATTTGATAAATCAATTTAGTATATATCAATAACAGTCTAGCTGAGAACCAAATCAAGAGGACATTCTGATTTATAATAGTTGCAAAAACTTGAATTACTCAAGAATGTATTTAACCAAGGAAGTGAAAGCTCTCTGTAAGGAAAAATACAAAACACTAAGGGAAAAAATTGTGGCTGACACAAACAAATGGAAAACAATCTCATGCTCATGAACTGGAAAAATTAATGTGGTTAAAATGACTATACTGCCTAAAGCAACTGACAGTTTTAATGTAATCTGTGTCAAAATAACAAAATCATTTTTAAAGCATTAGAACAAAAGCAATATAGATTTTCTTCATATGGAATAAAAATGAGCCCGCATAGCCAAAGCATTCTTTTTTAAAATTTTATTTTATTTTAATTTCATATTATTTTATTTTAATTTATGATGTTTTTAAAAATTCAGATTATTATAAGGGTACATGTTAGGTTATGCTGTTTTTATTTGTTAGTTAAAGTCCAAGTTGCAGTTGACCCCTTCACCCAGGAGGTGTGCCATATACCCCTGTATTGTACCAGATACGTGAGAGCTTACCACATCCCCTCCCATTCTCCATTCCTCGCTGCTTGAATTTAAATGTGTTTTCTTCTCATGTCAAAAAGCTAGAAGTAGACCTTCCATTTGATCCCACAATCCCATTAAAAGGTATTTAACCAGAAGAAAAAGGATCATTTTGCCATAAGGACATTCATATTTGAATGTTTATAACAGCTCAGTTCACAATCACAGAGATGTGGAAACTACCTAAGTGCCTATCAACCCATGAATAGGTAAACAAACTGTAATAATATATATACATAAACATACATACCATGGAATACTATCCAACCATAAAGAAAGATGGAGACTTTACATCTTTTGTATTTACCTGGATGGATTTGGAGAACATCTTCCTAAGTAAAGTATCACAAGAATAGAAAATCAAGTATCCAAAGCATTCTTAATCAAAAAGAAAAAGCTGAAGACATCACATTGGCCAGTTTCAAATTATACTCTAAGGTTACAGTAACCAAAATAGACAAGTAGATCAAGGAAATATAATTGAGTACCCAGAAATAAAGTCACATACAGCCAATTGATCTTTGGCAAAATTGATAAGAACATACACTAGGAAAAAGATACCTTTTTCAATAAATGGTAGTGGGAAAATTGGATAGCCATATGCAGAAGAATGAGACTGGACCCTTATCTCTCACTCTAAAAAAATAAATTCAATATGAATTAAAGATTTGAATATAAGTCCTGAGCCTATTAAAATACCAGAAGTAAAGCCAGGGAAAACTCTTCTGGACATTGGCCTCAGCAAAGAATTCATGACTAAGACTTCAAAATCATAGGGGAAAATAACAAAATAACAAATTTGTTTATTTAAAATAAACAAATATTACTTGATTAAACTAAAAGGTTCTGCACAGCAAAAGAAATAATCAACAGAGTGAATAGACAACCTATAGAATGGGAGAAAGTATTTGCTAACCATACCTCTAACAGAGCACTAATATCCAGAATTTACAATGACCTCAAATAACAATAACAAAACAATTAACCCCATTAACATGTGTGCAAAGTACATGAATAGACATTTATCAAAAGAATATAAATAAATGGCCAATAAGTATATGAAAAAAATGTTCAACATCACTATCAGAGAAACTCAAATTAAAATCTCAATGATATCTTCTACCCATCACAATGACTATTATTCAGAAGACAAAAAATAAAAGAAGTTGACGAGGATGGGGATAAAATGGAACTCTTACACACTGTTGGTGGAAATATAAAGTAGTGCAACCTCTATGGAAAATAATATGCAGGTTTCTCTAAGAACTAAAAATTGAACTATTAACACTGTATGATTTGGCAATCCTGCTTCTGGGTTATCTATCCAAAGGAAAAGAAATCAATATATAAAAGGAAAAGATACCTTCTCCTGTATGATTATCACAGCACTATTCACAATAACAAACATGGAATCAACTTAAGTGTCTATCAATAGAGAATTAGATAAAGAAAACGTAGAATATGTACATGAAATAATATTCAGGTGTAAAAAAGAATAAAATCATGTCTTTTGCAGCAACATAGATGGAAATGGAGGTCACTATCTTAAGCAAAACAACTCAGATGCAGAAAGAGAAATACTGTATATTCTTACTTATAATCGGGAGCTAAATAATGTGTAAACATGGGAGCAGAACATGTAATGATGGACAATAGGGAATGAATCAGAGTGGTGAGGAGTGGAGTGGGTGGATGATGGGAGGTTAACGTGGTGGGTATAATGGCTCCCAATTCTTGTTCTTGTGACTTTTTTGTAATTATGGAGATAACTTTAAATCCTCTTTAATTTCTATTAAAAGTAAAACTGTCCACACACTCAAGTAATTTGTTATCAACAAATTTTGCCACCTGACACTAACACACATGTCCCTAAGAGTACCTTTGTTGCTCTAAAGTTCTGAAATTCCAGTGACTGGGGAATCTTGGTTTCTAAGTTTTTCTGTTAGATTCCTTCACTGTTCCAGGCTCCTGGATTCAATACTCAAATCCAATTATGACACCCTCACCCTGTAGTAGTTATATGCTTTAGGTTTCACAACCTCAATGTTACTTGATATAAGACAGCTCTGTAGTATTAGATGGGAAACTGTTTGATGCAGTCTACAATTGCTCTACAGGTTCAGAAAAGTGAGAGATCAAAGTGGGCTGAGAATTTTTGAACAGTCTCTTAATGAGAAAGGCAGACTTTTTTTTATAGAAACCACACACACAGTAACCTTGTGAAGCAGGTTCTTCCTATCATTTTTACAGAAGAGGAGACTGAGGCTCATCAAGGTCAGCAAACTTGCCAATGGTTACAAAGATAAGAAATATTCAGTCTAGGACTGGAGCTTAAGACTCTCTGTCTCCAAAGATATAGTGTATTTTTTTACTACATGAAGCTATATGACTGAAAATATGGGCCAAAGGGTTTGAAATGGCCCTTGAACAGCCAAAAGGGCTTTAATAGGGAGGGGAAGAAGAAAGGGAATTCCACAAAAAGCAAAATAGTAAGGGGTGCAAAGATGGGAATGACAATGACTGCTGGCTGGTAATGAGGTTTTAATGGAGAGTCCAGGTTAGGGACAGGTATAAAAGTTTAGAAAATAGAATGAATGATTCTTGAAAACCAAAACATATAGTTAAAATTTGATGCCACAAGCCATAGTAAAGCTTTTGTTCCCTAATGTAATAGGTGGGCTAGGGCACTGTGAAGAAATTAGGTTTTTATTTAGTTAAATTATATGCAATTCTAAGTTATTCTATACATTTAATGGTAAAAGAAGTTGATACATGGCCATTTAGGAAATTTTGGGGGGGAGGGAAGATAGTAGGTCAAATCATTTTATGAGATTTTGTGAGACTAATAGCATTACTTTGAATAGACAGTCTCTCAAACAAACGGTCTTATTTTTGACAAAATAAGTCTCTAATTTTGTTCCATTATTGGATTTTAATCAAGAAAAGAAATTGTTCACCATATCAACAGAAGCAAAAACAAAGACCACGTGATCCTCTCACTAGATGCAGAAACAAGTTTTTTTTTTTTGCAGTTTGGCTGGGGCCAGGTTTGAATCTGCCACCTTCTTTTTCTTAAAGACTTCAGTCGGCTCACAAGGTGAGAGCTGCTGATGCCTTCCGGAGCCCTTTGGAATTGGGAGCTTGCGTTCAGCAGCTCCTGGAAAGAGGTCAGGGGGTGAGGGGGGGAACATGAGGCCCAGGCTGAGGCTCTTCCAATTCACTGGCTCTCACAGCCTCATATGGGGGCGAGCAAGCAAAGGCTGCTAGCTTC
Source organism: Arctocebus calabarensis (assembly GCA_963573935.1). Lineage (NCBI taxonomy): Eukaryota > Metazoa > Chordata > Mammalia > Primates > Lorisidae > Arctocebus > Arctocebus calabarensis. Next base: position 12,575 of record CAUYON010132535.1, read on the forward strand.
AAGATCTGACATGTTATGCCCAGAAAAAAAACATTTGATAAAAATCCAGCAGCCTTTTCTAATTAGAACTGAAGAGCATTGGCACTTTTTTTTTTTTTTAGTTTTTGGCCAAGGCCGGGTTTGAACCTACCACCTCCGGTATATGGGGATATGGGGCTGTCACCCTACTCCTTTAAGCCGCAGGCGCTGCCTGGTGGCACATTTCTTAAACTGATCGAAGCTATCTATGACAAACCCACAGCTAATACTTTAATGAATGGAGTAAAACTCTTTTCCACTGAGAACTAGAATCTGACAAGGTTGTCCTCTATTGCCACTACTGCTCAACATAGTGCTAGAAGTTCTAACCAATACAATCAGGCAAGAGAAGAAAATAAATGGCATCCAAATGGGAGCAGAGGAGGTCAAACTCTCCCTTTTTGCAGACTATATGATCTTGTACTTAGAGAACCCTGTAGAATCAACGACAAGACTCCTGGAAATCATCAAAAAAATACAGTAATCTCTCAGGATATAAAATTAATGTCCACAAGTCAGTAATGTTTGTATACGCCAATAATAGCCAAGATGAGAAGCTAATAAAGACACAACTCTCTTCACCATAGCTTCAAAGAAAATGAAATACCTAGAAATATACTTAACAAAAGAGGTGAAGGGCTTCTAAAAAGAAAATTATGAAACCCTAAGAAAAGAAATAGCAGAGGATATTAACAGCTGGAAGATCACATCATGCTTATAGCTGGGAAGAATCAACATTATTAAAATGTTTTTACTTCCCAAAGCAATGTACAGATTCAATGCTATCCTATCAAAATACCAACATTTTACTTTCAAGACTTGAAAAAAAATTCTTCGTTTTGTATGGAACCAGAAAAAAAAAAAAGAAAAACAATTGAATCAACTTCTAATCTATCACTGTCCAGCAAGATGATTAGTTTGTAGCTGGGCTTTAAATTGGAGAGAGTATGGAGATCAGGGGTTCTCAAACTTGACCATGCATCACAATCACATGGAATTGTGTTAAAACACAAATAGCTGGGCCTACCTTCTGCAGTCCTAATGCCTTAGGGTAGATAGGTAGGTTCAGAGAATTTCCATTTGCAACCAGTTCCCTGGTAGCATTGATGCTGCTATTCCATGGACTACACATTGAAAACCTCTGTCCTAGGTTGATTTTTCAAATGCACCATTCAGAATCAATTAGGTAAAACAAACAACTAAATTTTTTGCTAATTTAAGGGAGAAATGAATGAGTGCTTTAACAGAAATGTCCTAGGTTCAGTGAATTGATAGGCTAGAGACTAGTAACCTAGAGATCACACCATGCATTCTTATAAAACGAGTTCAGTAAAGTGGAAAGAATCCAAGGCTTTGGAGTTAGAACATCTATATTCCAATCTCAGCTCTGCATTTTGCTAGATGTGTAGCTTTGTAAGTTACCTAACACTTCTGAGGTATAATCTTTTGTCCTCTGAAACAGATGTAATAATATATATTTAAGTTATGATTGATGAAGATTAAATGTAACCTTCTGGCTTCAACCTTGATGTCTGTTTCACTAGATTGTTTATTTGGCAAATGTGCACTTTATTGAGGAAAACAGTACTTAATGAGTTCTTTTGAAGGTGTAAGTGGCATAGCATGGCTTTACTTATACTTTGACTCCTTAAGCATGCATATTGTTAATTGGCTTGAAAGTTACTTCTTTGTATCAGTTTGGTATCTCTTTAATGTGATAGTAAAAGATTTTTTTATGGTCCGGATGAATGATTGGGAAGTGAGTATTTCTAAAATTCTGCTGCTTGGAGTTGGACTCCTTCAAGTTAGAATAATTTTGACGAAAAGATACTGTCATCAAGTGTCAGAGGAGTACTTTATTTTATCTGTCATGTCTACCCATGTTGAGTATAAATTGAAGGAAAAAAAGGTTTCTGTGAGCTTGTGAATGTTTAAACTCTTGAAGTGAGGTGTAAGATTCCCTTTTGTTCAAGAGCAAACAGAGAAATAGTCATCACTCTCAAAAGGTTTGACAAGTTATAATCTATCATGAGTATTCATTTTACTCTGCCATCTCCAGACTAAGAGCTTGGGTCTTGGTCTCTGGATGGATTAATGTAATCTTTGATCTGTTCTGGGGTTGTAATTGTCTATTTGCATGCCACTACTTAAATAATTACCTTGGCAAGTCAATGTTCTTCTCTGTCTCTTCCAAATCCTCCTATTCCAAGTGTGGTCTGCAGAACAGCAGCATTACTATCATTTGGGAACATGTTACAAATCCAGAATCTCAGGCCTCCCCCAGATTTACTGAGTCAGAATCTGTACTTTAATGAGCTCTCCAGGTGATTCATATCCCCATCAAAGTTTGGGAATACTGCTTTAGGTGACTTCCAGGATCAGTGGGGTTTAATATTTAGGATTCTAAGTAAACTTGTAAATATTTTTATTCTTATTGTTTCCTTTGAAGTAATTACTTGAATTAACCTTATATTTTTCTCCATGTCACATTTCTCCCCCTCCCCACATAACACCAATCTCTTTTCTAATAACCAGCTCAAATGTCACTTTCTTTTTTGTCCTCTTGATTTCCATAACATTTTCTTTGTCTTTCAAAATAGTACGTTATCATATTGCATTCTGCTAGACCAGTGATTTGCAAGTGTGGCTATGAATTCACATTAGCTTTGCAGCTTTTAAATGAATACAGATGCTTAGGCCAGATTCATGGAATCATAACTTTTGGGGGAAGAAAGGGTACAGCCTAGGAATAAATATTTCAAAAACTTCTCTAGGAAAATTTGATGTACATTCTTGTAGAGAATCACCATGATAGAAAATGAGCTCTCTCTGGGCCAGGATTCTTTTACTTATGCAGTCTCTAGTGTCTTTCAGTGAGTAGGCATTGAATAAATATTTTGCATTGATTGATTAATAATGTATTTGTTTGTCTTTTACAATAGACTGAGCTGTTCAATGGCAGGATCCTTACCTTTTTCATCTCTTTGTATCAAGGCCTTTCAGAAGGCCTAGAAAATTATAGATGTAGATAGTACAGACAGTCGTACACTTTCTGAAGGATTTGGAGTCAGAAAAACATAGGTTTAAATCCCACCTCTGCTACTTTGTGTCTACATGACATTAGTATTTTATGTTTTCATTCACTCACTCAATTCATTTAATCAAGATTTCTTTCTTAAATTTCAGATTAATATAAGAGTACATACAATTATGTTACATTATTTGCATTTGTTAGGTAAAGTCCAAGTTGTATCAGGAACAGTGTAGGAGTATATGGCTCACCTATTGGGTGAAGGCATCAACAACTGATCAAGGATTTTAATATTTATTAATTGTCTACTGTTTACCATGCACTTATTCTAGGTGCTTGGGATACAATGACAAAAAGACAGAAAGTTTCTATTTTCGTAGAGCATACATTCTAGTGGAGGAGATAGTAGAAAATAAGTAAACAGACTGAGACAAAATTGAAAATTAGAAAAAGGATATAAAGGGAACAAGTCAGGGTCTGAGAAAGAGAAAAGGGGCAAGGTGAGGAAGGAAATGACATTATGTACACAGATATTTAGGTTGCTATTCAGAGGATGAGCTAGATCATGTAGTGTAAAAATGTGTGAAAGAGCATACCAAACAGAAGAAATGAAGTAATGGATATAAATAAGATGTATGTTTTAAAACCAGTGAGAAGGTCAATGTGACTGGTGCTTAGTGAATATGGAGGAATTAGGGCTAGGATGTGATGGTAGTAATATTAGAGAAACAGGAGTGTCTAAAAGTTACTTTGACCTAGTTATTCCTCCTTTGTCAGAAACAAGGGACACGATTATACTTAATTAATCTAGTACCTAATAATCCACATGTAGCAGCAAGGAAGGCTGAGTAGGAATTTTTGTTGTAGCCTAGAGAGAGACTCTACCTCTCTACAAACTCAAATCTAATTCTGGGGATCTTATAGCAAGCCATGATAAGGGAAGTTGGGATGATGATGCATGTGAGGAAGGCAAAAGAGATCAACATGATCAGCTTTTGAGGGGATCTTGGCTAGTTTACCATTGCCAAGTAGTGCTATAGCATGCATGTGACCTTTTTATACAAAGTACCCTACCTACAAGAAATGTCACTCATATAGTGTCATAAGTACTGACCAGATCGGAATAGCCATTCTTTTGAGGGATTGAAGAGCAAGGGAGACGGTAAGGAGGAGAAAGGAGAGAAGCCAAAACTTTCTTCTCCCTATGTTATTTATTTGGATCTGTTTCCTTGTCTCTAAGATAAAGAGAATTAGAGCAACTATATCAAATAATTATTGAGGATATAAAATAATATATGTGTAGCCATTCTTAGTGTCTGTCATGAAATTAACTATAGTAATTCTTAGACGATTAGAATTGAATTTAAAGACTATAAAAGCACTTAAAAAATCATGATGCATAAGATATTATTTTAGGGTTGTCATGTTTTCATTCATCCCTACAAACAGATATCAGTACATAGTTGGTGGCCAAAATGTATTTGAAAAATTATTTTAATTCAGAAACAATACAATTCACTGTCCGTAGTCTTGTCATGAATTTTTAACTGGAAAGGGGGCAGAGAAAGAGAGAAGCTTTCCCTCCCCCATATTTTCCCACTTACTTAGAGTCCTGGTAGTTTGCCTGTGATTTATGAATTTGGCCTCAGACACAGGGATGAATAGGGTCCCTAATAGTGATGTATATTGGAAAGTGCAAGGAGGCAAAGAAGATTTTAAGAGTATAGTGAGAGAGTCAAATCGCAGAGAAAAAAACAGTTTCAAAAAAATGCTGAATTTTTGTAGAAAATATGAAATACACTCTTCAAATTATGTGCAAGTGTGTGCTTGAGTTGTGTTTGTGTTTGAGCGAATGTAAATGAGTGTGAGTGTAAGAGTATATGGTGTTTGTGTGAGTAGGTGTTAGTACGTGCAAATGGGAGAATTTGTACTATTTGCATTTGTGTATATGTGTCAGCAAGTCTGAGTGAGTATATGTGCAAATGCAAGTGAATGTGAGAGTCTGTGGTAATTATGCAAGAGCAAGTGTGTGTGTGTGTATGTGTGTGTGTGTGTGTGTGTGTATGTCTGATTGATGGCACACAGGGGAAAGAGAGAAGCAAAGGGGATCTTAAGCGCCTATTCTTTCCTTCTGATCCAGAGGTCTGTTCCTCATTTGCCTTCTAAACCAGGTTTTGGTGGGGAGTGGGACATTCTTGAATCAGCCTCTTTGTTGAGTGACGTATATTCCTTTTGCCAAGGATAAGTCACATTTGTTGAAATATAAATTGGGTCATTCATTAGTATGGAAATCAAGTTTTTGGAACGAAGAACAGCTTATGTATAAACACCCTTTTCCTTCAGCTCTGAACAAAGAAATGATTGTGGTTTAAACACAGTCAGAATAATCAGTAGCATGTACCAAAATGATTGATAAAACTCATAAAACTTTGTTGCTGGTGCACATTGGGTTGAGGAGAAGCACTTTATGAGGTGCTAAAAAAGAAGACATGAAATGAATGTACATAAGTCTATGTGGGTGGTTGGCGACGATATAACCTTTTTACTCTCTTCTGCTCATACTTTTTTATGTGCAGGTAAAGCAGTTACACATGTTGGTTGGGACAGGCACTAAGGAGTTGAGGTTAGATGTAACTTACACTGGACACTGAACAGATATATAACTGTCTCCAAATATAAATCTTTTTTAGTTTATAGACATTTTGGGTTATACACCCTCTATATTCTTTTAAAAAGTATTAAAATATCCAGGAATTCTTTCAACTAGAATACGCTTTCGATAATTTGGATCTAGGGTAATAAGAAACATCCAGAAAAATCCAGCTATTACTGTATTTAAGAGTCTATCAGGGGAGAGAGGAGCAAGATGGCGTCTAAGTAACCGCTTCCTTGCAACTGGGCATGGTGGGACTGGGGAGAGAAGATTTCATGCATCTCTAGCTGGTGGGATCTGCCCAGAAACATCCCTTTGAGCACACAAGGAGTCAGCGAGAGACTTTTGGACCCTGTGAGGAGGACAAAAGCAGTGGAGAACTGGCAAGTGTTTGCTTGTGTTTATTCGATCTAATGCTGCTGGCAGCTGTAAGCACAGCAGCACTGAGATTGCAAACTGGAAAGGCTTTACCTGTGAGCTGTTTTGTTTTTGATTTTGGATTTAGCACTCAGTTGAACTGCCTTGGGAGAACTTGGGTGAGAGTGTGGAGGACTTTAAGTATTGTCTAGGGACCCTGACTGAGCTGCTGAGCTGGATGGAGCTAATAGTGTTTGGCTGTGGGCCATGTGGAGCCATTGTGGGAGAATTGCCCTGGCAGGCTCTGCCCACACTGAAGAGTATAGGCATAGTTGGCACATTTCTTAAACTGAAGCTATCTATGACAAACTCACAGCTAATATTTTAGTGAATGGAGTTAAACTTAAAGCTTTTCCTCTTAGATCTGGAACCAGACAAGGTTGTCCTCTGTCACCGTTACTATTCAACATAGTGTTGAATGTCCTAGCCCATACAATTAGGCAAGACAAGAAAATAAAGGGCATCCAAATGGGAGCAGAAGAGGTCAAACTCTCCCTCTTTGCTGATCATAAGATATTATACTTAGAGAACCCTAAAGACTCAACCAAAAGACTCTTGGGAGTGATCAGAAAATACAGTAATGTCTCAGGATATAAAATCGATGTCCACAAGTCAGTTGCCCTTGTATACACCAACAACAACCAAGGTGAGAGGTTAATTAAGGTAACAACTCCCTTCACCATATGTGAAAAAATAATGAAATACTTAGGAATATACCTGACAAAACAGGTGAAGGACCTCTATAAAGAAAATTATGAAACCCTAAGAAAAGAAATAGCAGAGGACTTTAACAAATGGAAGAACAAACCATGCTTATGGCTGGGATGAATCAACATTGTTAAAATGTCTATATTTCCGAGAGCAATCTACCAATTCAACACCATTCCTAGTAAAATATCACCATCCAGGAGGAGCCACAATGGCAGTCTGTAGCCAGCTTTCCACACACGCTCCCGTCCAGAAGGAGAGTTAAAGGACAGAAATTTAGCAAGAAAGCCAACGCTTTGGAACTGAGCCAAAAGAGAAGGTTGAAGAACACACATCAACCCTGCTAGAGTGACCTGCGACCCCAAGGATACAAATAAAAGGTACAGAACACATTGCAAAGCAGACAGGAGTACCCTCCCCCCATGAGATCAGCTCACAGCATACTCCATACCTCCATACAAACAAGTGAGCAGAGTTCAGATGTCCTCCCACTCTACCCCACGGGAGAGACACTCTAAAAACTGGACCTCCTTTCCCTACTAGGTTGCCATGGCACTCTCCTGCCAGACATAAAATTGTATAAAACTGTATATATTCTCTACCTGCAAGTTGGAACTCCTGGCACTCCCCTCCACTGAGGTCTGGAGGTCTGTCCCCCACGAAGTCCAGATTCTTGGACATTTTCTCGAGGGGTGTGGACAGGGTGCAGGCTGTTGCTGATCTCTGCTCTTTTTCCAGGTCGGGAGTGGTGAGAGGAAAGTGAGCTGAGAGGAGGCTGAACTGGAAAGGCAGTCCCCTGAGGCACTGAGCGGCAGCGCTGAGAAAGCTTTGCTAAATTTCAGCTGCACCTGGCCCTCAGGGGATGACAGCTGAGACAAAGGGCTGAAGCTCACAGACTGAGTCAGGACTGTTAGCAGCTCAGTGTCTCTTCCACAGGGCAGAAATTCTGTGAACTTGTTCTGTTCTATCAGCAACATCAATCAGGGACAGAGCTGGAACTGAGTAAATCGTCCCAGCCCCTATCAAGTACCCAGGTTGTCAGGCTTCCACTCCCCCCTGCCAACACTGACAGAAACTGGTAGACTGGCTGAGAAGCCACAGAGCCCCATGTGACCTAGGCAGGCGCAAACCTCTAGAGCATCTGCTCATTGGAGGGAACTGGATCACAGCCTGCAGGGTTACAAGAGACTGGGTGTGACAGAGAGGCAAGGTGGGGAAGGAGGCATCAACCTTTCCAGACTAATTTACTGGCTAGGGGGCCCTCCTGAGCTCACAGAACCCTGAAGCAAGTTATACTAAAGCTGCCAGCAGACTCCTGCTAACTAGTCGCCAGAGACTTTTCAACTGTTGATTTGAGCTCAGATTCCAAAACAGAGTAACCGATTCTCTAGGGCAGGGGTCCTCAAACTTTTTAAACAGGGGGCCGGTTCAGTGTCCCTCAGACTGTTGATGGGCCAGACTATAGTTTCAAAAAAAAATATGAACAAATTCCTAAGCACACTCCACATATCTTATTTTGAAGTAAAAAAAATAAAACAGGAACAAATACGATATTTAAAATGAAGAAAAAATAAAGTTAAATCAATAAACTTACCAGTATTTCATTGGAAACTATGGGCCAGCCTGCTTTTGGCTAATGAGATGGTCAATGTCCTCTTCCATATATGTCACTGCTAGTGGTAACAAGTGATGCAAGTGTGCATCAGCTAGTCTAGATTTGGTTGGAGATTTCAGATGTTTCATTCTGGATAAAGTCTGTTCACAGACATAAGTGCTACCGAAGATGGTTGCCATTTTGAGTACATGTTTCCTGAGATTAGGATATGTCTCAGAGAGGAGAGATGCATAGAAATTAGGAAGGCTGCTTGACTTGAATGCGTCTTTCAGAGAGTCACAATTCTGCAGTTCAGCCAGTTCCACTTGGTAAATTATATCCATATTTTCTCTCTTTCTTTTTATTTTATTTTAAGATACTTTATTCTTAAAATAGGTCACAACACTAAGCTTTTGGCCCATTCTGCCACTGTACAAACTACAAATGCTTACTGAACAGCAGAGGGGTGCTCTTTCATAGCATGTCTGAAAAGTGAATAAAAATCCATATAAAACAAATATTCTAATAGTTTCCATAGGAACACAGATAAGAGTGACCCCATCTGCTAATCTTACAAATCGTTGCATCTGTGCCAACCCTACTCTTGCAAAGACATTTCAAAACTAGCAATAATTAAGTCAAATGGTCCCCCCAATCCCTTAATTCAAGCTAAACTTGCAGTTAACAGCTACAGACTGATATCTACACATTAATACTAGCTGAAGCACAAGTTGCTGGGTGACGTTTTATTCCACTTTCCCAAGCACAAGACACAGGGAGAGTGCCAACATCTGCTCTTCTACTTCAGGTAGGTATTTGGGGCTCTGGATTTACTGCACAAGTTGCCACGTTGGTCCTGACATCACATAGTAGA
>CAUYON010132541.1:0-11631 GCA_963573935.1 Arctocebus calabarensis
CACTGATTGCATTTGTTAGGTAAAGTCCCTCTTGCCTGAAAAAGGTATGGAACACACCAAGACCCTACCCCCTCCCTCTTCTCTGCTCTTCCTTTCTCCCACCCCTCCCTCTTTCTTTTTCTCTCTGCTTTCCTTTTCCCCCACCCCCACTGTGTCATTAATTGTCATTAATTGTCCTCATATAAAAATTGAGTACGTAGGATTCATGCTTCCCCATTCTTCTAATGCTTTACTAAGAATAATGTGTTCCACATCTATCTAGGTTAATACAAAGGCAGTAAAGTCTCCATTTTAAAAAAATGGCTGAATAGTATTCCATGGTGTCCATATCCATAGCTTGTTAATTCATTCCTATGTTGGTGGGCATTTAGTCTGTTTCTACATTTTGGCTATTGTAAATTGAGCTGCAACAAACAGTCTAGTGCAAGTGTCCTTATGACAAATGGAGTTTTTTCCTTTTGGATAGATGCCCAGTAATGGGATTGCAGGATCAAATGGGAGGTCTAGGCTTAAGTTCTTTGATATTTCTCCATACTTCCTTCCAAAAAGGCTGTATTAGTTCGCAGTCCCTCCAGCAGTGTAAAAGTCCCTCCCTTCTCTGCATTTCTCTAATAATTAGGGATGATGAGCATTTTTCCATTGTTTGTTAGCCATTTGTCTCTCTTCTTTAGAGAAGGTCCTCTTCATCTCTCTTCCCCATTGATGTATGGGATTGTTGGCTTTTTTCGTGTGGATTAATTTGAGTTCTCTATAGATCCTAGTTATCAAGCTTTTGTCTGATTCTAAATATGTAAATATCCTTTTCCATTGTGTAGGTTGTTTATTTGCTTTAGTTGTTGTCTCCTTAGCTGTACAGAAGCTTTTCAGTTTCATTAAGTCCCATTTGTTTATTTTTGTTGTTGTTGCAATTGCTATGGCAGTCTTCTTCATGCAGTCTTTCCTTAGGCCTATGTCTTCTGGTGTTTTTCCTATGCTTTCTTTGAGGATTTTTTATTGTTTCATGCCTTAAATTTAAGTTCTTTATCCATCTTGGATCAATTTTTTGTGACTGGAAAAAGGTATGGGTCCAGTTTCAGTCTTTTACATGGGATATCCAGTTCTCCCAGCACCATCTGTTGAATAGGGAGTCTTTCCCCCAAGGTATGCTCTTGTTTGGTTTATTGAAGATTAGGTGGTTGTAAAATATTAGTTTCATTTCATAGTTTTCTATTTGATTCCAAATGTCTATCTCTCTATTTTTCTGCCAGTACCATGCTGTCTTGACCACTATGGCTTTGTAGTACACCCTAAAATCTGGTATGGTGACGCCCCCAGCTTTGTTTTTATTACTAAGAACTGCCTTAGCTATATGGGTTTTTTTCTGGTTCCATACAAAACACAGAATCATTTTTTCAAAATCTTGAAAGTACAATGTTGGCATCTTAATAGGGATGGAATTGAATCAATAGATTGCTTTGGGAAGTATAGACATTTTAACAATGTTGATTCTTCCCAGCCATGAGCATAGTATGTTCTTCCATTGGTTAATGTCCCCTGCTATTTCCTTTCTTAGTATTTCACAATTTTCTTTGTAGAGGTCCTTCACTCTTTTGTTAGGTGTATTCCTAGGTGTTTCATTTTCTTTGAAGCTATGGGAGTTGTGTTCTTGATTAGCCTCTCATCTTGACTGTTATTGCCATATACAAATGCTACTGACTTATGGACATTGATTTTGTATCTTAAGACATTACTGTATTTTTTTGATGACTTCCAGGAGTCTTATGGTTGACTCTGTGGGGTTCTCTAAGTATAAGATCATATCGTCAGCAAAGAGGGAGAGTTTGACCTCCTCTGCTCCCATTTCGATGTCCTTTATTTCCTTGTCTTGCCTAATTGTATTGGCTAGAACTTCCAGCACTATGCTGAATATTAATGGTGACAGAGGACAACCTTGTCTGGTTCCTGTTCTAAGAGGAAAAGCTTCAGTTTTACTCCATTAAATAAAATATTAGCTGTGGATTTGTCATAAATGGCTTTGATCAGTTTCAGAAATGTGCCACTTATGCCTATACTCTTCAGTGTTTTCAGTAGAAAAGGATGCTGGATTTTATCAAATGCCTTTTCTGCATCTATTGAGAGGAACCTATGGTCTTTGTTTTTGCTTCTGTTAATATGATGGATAAAGTTTATGGACTTGTGTATGTTAAACCAGCCTTACATCCCTGAAATGAAACGTACTTCATCATGATGTATGAATTTTTTCTTTTATTAAGTCGTAGCTGTGTACATTAATGCATCATGGGGTACAGTGTGCTGGTTTCATATACAATCTGAAATATTTTCCATCAAACTGGTTAACATAGCTTTCCTAATTGTGTAAAGACCTTTAAATTCTGCATTCAGTAAGTTTCACCTGTACCCTTCTAAGTTGTGCTGTAGGTGTAGTCCCACCAATTACCTTCCCTTCACCCATTCTCCTCCCTCCACTTCCCTCCCTTGCCACTTTCTCCATATTTTTGTGCTATAATTGGGTTATAGCCTTCATATGAAAGCTATAAATTAGTTTCATAGTAGGGCTGAATACATTGGATACTTTTTCTTCCATTCTTGAGATACTTTGCTAAGAAGAATATTTTCCAGCTCCATCCATGTAAACATGAAAAAGGTAAAGTTTCCATCTTTCTTTAAGGCTGCATAATATTTCATGGTGTACATATACCACAATTTATTAATCTATTCTCGGGTCTATGGGCACTTGCGCTTCTTCCATGACTTAGCAATTGTGAATTGTGCTGCAATAAACATGCTGATACAAATATCTTTGTTATAATGTGATTTTTGATCTCTGGATATATACCTAGTAGAGGAATTGCAGGATTGAATGGCAGGTCTATTTTTAAACCTCTAAGTATTCTCCAAACATCTTTCCTAAAGGAGTGTATTAGTTTGCATTTCCACCAGCAATTTAGAAGTGTTCCCCTTTCTCCACATTCACGCCAATATCTCTGGTTTGGGGATTTTGTGATGTGGGCTAATCTTACTGGAGTTAGATGATATCTCAAAGTAGTTTTGATTTGCATTTCTCTGATAATTAAGGATGATGAGCATTTTTTCATGTGTCTGAAGGCCGTGCACCTGTCTTCTTCAGAGAAGTTTTTGTTCAAGTCCCTTGCCCACCCTGAGATGGGATCACTTGTTCTTTTCTTGTAATACATTTGAGTTATCTGTGGATTCTGGTTATTAAACCTTTGTCAGAGGCATAACCTGAAAAAATATTCTTCCATTCTGAGGACTATCTGCTTGCTTTACTCATTGTGTTCTTGGCTGTGTAGAAGCTTTTTAGTTTGAATATGACCCAGTAGTGTATTTTTGATGCTGCTTCAATTGCTCGGGGAGTCCTCCTCATAAAATATTCACCCAGGCCAATTCCTTCAAGAGTTTTCCCTGCAGTTTCTTTGAGTATTTTTATAGTTTCATGTCTTAAGTTTAAATCTTTAATCAATTAAGAGTGTCTCTTAGTTAATGGTGAAAAGTGTGGGTCCAGTTTCAGTCTTCTACAGGTCACCAGCCAGTTCACCCAGCACCATTTGTTAAATAGGGAATCTTTTCCCCACTGAATTTTTTTTTAATATAACGATTTCTTTATTATTTAAGATGCTAAAGGAGATTTTAAATTACACATTAAGGAGGATTGTTAACAAATGCTAAGAATGGTATATTATAAAAACATGAATACAATGTCAATACAATGAAATTAAAAGAAACAAACAATTGTAACTATTAAAACAAAATGTTAATTTTTTATTTAACAGTAACAATTTTATATTTCTTCCTTTTATGTAATACTGTCATTTGTTTTTAGAATTTATACCATTTTATTTTGGGGAGGGATTCATTGAGGGTACAAGAAACCAGGTTACCCTGATTGCATATGTTAGGGAAAGACCCTCTTACAATCTTGTTTTGCCCCCAAAAGGTGTGACACTGAATGTTTTAATTGGCTTGTCAAAGATCAAATAATGGTAAGTGGCTGGGTTCATCTCTTGGTTCTCTATTCTGTTCCATATATATACCTCTCTGTTTTTGTGCCAGTACAAAGCTGTTTTGATCACTATCAATTTATACTATACTCTGAGTTCTGGTAGCGTGATTCCTCCTGTATTGTTTTTATTTCTGAGTAATGTCTTGGCTATTTGAGGTTTTTTCTGATTCCATATAAAACGAACTATTATTTTTTCAAGATCTTTAAAGAATGAAAATAGAGCTTTAATAGGGATTGCATTAAAATTGTATATTGCTTTGGGTAGTATGGACATTTTAACAATGTTGATTCTTCCCAGCCATAAGCATGGAATGTTTTTCCATTTGTTAACATCTTCAGCTATTTCTTTTCTTAGAGTTTCATAGTTCTCTTGATAAAGATCTTTCAAATCATTTGTTAGGTAAACTCTCAAATATTTTATCTTCTTTGGCATTGCTGTGAACAGAATAGAGTCCTTGACTGTTTTTTTCAACTTGGTTATTTTGTTATATATAAAGGCTACAGATTTATGAATGTTGATTTTCTAACTTGAGATACTGCTATATTCCTTGATCACTTCTAAGAGTTTTGTAGTAGAATCCTTGGTGTTTTCCAGGTATACAATCATATCATCTGCAAAGAGTGAAAGTTTGCTATCTTCTGACCAATGTGGATACCCATGATCGCCTTTTCTCCCCTAAGTGCAATGGATAAAACTTCCATTACAATGTTAAAGAGCAGTGGAGACAATAGGCAACTTTGCCTGGTTCCTGATCTGAGTGGAAATGATTTCAATTTAACTCCATTCAATACAATATTGGCTGTGGGTTTGCTGTAGATGGCCTCGATCAGTTTAAGAAATGTCCTTCCTATACCCATTTTCTTAAGTGTTGTGATCATGAAAGTATACTGGATATTATCAAAAGCTTTTTCTGCATCAATTGAGAGAATCATATGATCTTTGTTTTTTAATTTGTTTATGTGTTGAATTATATTTATTGATTTATGTATATTAAACCAACCTTGAGACCCTGGGATAAAACCCACTTGGTCATGGTGTATAATTTGTTTGATGTTTTGCTGGATTCTGTTTGTAAGGATCTTGTTGAGTATTTTTGCATCAATATTCATTAGTGATATTGGTCTATAATTTTCTTTTCTTGCTGGGTCTTTTCCTGATTTGGGGATGAAGGTGAGGTTTGCTTCATAGAATGTGTTGGGTAGTATTCCTTCTTTTTCTATATTTTGGAAAAGGTTGAGTAATATAGGTACTAGTTCCTCTTTAAAAGTTTTGTAGCATTCTGATGTGAAGCCATCTGGTCCTGGACTTTTCTTTTTAGGGAGATTTTGTATAGTTGATGATATTTCAGAACTTGATATAGGCCTGTTCAACATTTCCACTTCATTCTAGCTAAGTCTTGGAAGGTGGTGTGCTTCCAAGTATTGGTCAGTTTCCTTCAGATTTTCATATTTCTTAGAATAAAGTTTCTTGTAATATTCATTAAGGATTTTTTGAATTTCTGAGGAGTCTGTTGTTATTTCACCTCTGCCATTCCTTGTTGATGAAATTAGAGATTTTACTCTTTTTTTTTTCCTAGTTAGGTTGGCCAAAGATTTATCTATTTTATTCACTTTTTCAAAAAAACCAACCTTTTGATATTGATCTGTTGTATAATTCTTTTGTTTTTAATTTCACTTAATTCTATTCTAATTTGGTTATTTCATTTCTTCTGCTAGATTTAGGTTTGGAATGTTCTTCCTTTTCCAGTTGCTTGAGATGTCTCATTAAGTTGTTAACTTTCTCACTTTCTGTTCTCTTGAGGAAGGCTTGCAGTGCTATAAATTTCCCTCATAGGGCTGCCTTTGCAGTATCCTAGAGGTTCTGATAATTCATGTCTTCATTGTCGCTTTGTTCCAAAAAATTGGTGATTTTCTTCTTAATCTCATCTATGACCCTTCTATCATTCAGCATAAGGTTATTTAATTTCCATGTTTTTGTATGAGTATGCAGATATCTGTTGTTACTGAGTTCCACTTTTATTTCATGATGGTCGGAGAAGATGCAAGGAATTCTTTCTAGTCTTTTAAATTTGCTGAGGATAGTCTTGTGACGTGAGATGTGATTGATTTGGAGTATGTTCCATGGGCTGATGAGAAGAATGTGCATTTAGTTTTGTTAGGATGGAATGTTCTTCAGATGTCTGTTAAATCCAAATGCTGAATGATTAAATTTAAATCTAAAATTTCTTTACTGAACTTTTTATTAAAGAATCTATCCAACACTGCTAAAGGAGTGTTGAAATATCTGACTACAATGGAGCTGGAGGAAATCAAGTTGCTCATGTCTGTTAGAGACTTTCGTATACATTGAGGTGTGTTCTGGTTGGGTACATAAATGTTAATAATTGAAATCTCATCACATTGAGTATTACCCTTAAAAAATATGAAGTGTCTATCTTTAGCCTTCTTTACTTTTGTTTGTTTAACACCTATTATTTCTGCAAATAAAATTGCAACACCTGCTCTTTTCTGCTTTCCATTTGCCTGGAATACAGATGACTATCCCTTTACCCTGAGACTATATTTATCTTTTAAGGTAAGACGAGGCTCTTGAATTCAGCAGATCTCTGGCCTGAGTTTTTGTATCCAGTCAGCCAACGTGTGCCTCTTTAGAGGATAACTTAAGCCATTTGCATTAATTGAGAATATTCATAAGCCTGGTAGAATTTGGGGTATTGAGTTTTTCCAAAGTCCAGTGGACATTTTTAATCCTTTTGCCACTGTGGAAGTTGGAATTTGATCAACGTTTTTGAGTGAGTTTACTTATGTGGTGGAGGATTGCGCTGATCATTATGGACAATAGGTCTAAGAATATCTTGGAGTGCTGGTTTCGTTATGGCAAATTTCTTCAACATGTGAATGTCATTAAAGTATTTAATTTCTCCATCATAAATGAAATTCACTTTGGCTGGATACAAGATCCTTGGTTGAAAGTTAGTTTGTTTTAGATTAAAAACCAATGACCACCCTCTTCTAGCTTGAAAGGTTTCAGCAGAGAGATCTGCCTTTATTCTAATATTCTTCCCCTTGTAGGTTATGGTTATCTTATATCTGGCTACTTTCATAATTTTCTCCTTCATATTAACTTTAGTGAAGTTAACTATGATGTTCCTGGGGGATGTCTTATTTGGGTTGAGTCATGCTGGGGTTCTGAAATTGTCTACTATCTGAATTTCAGAAACTCTTGGCATGTCTGGAAATTTCTCTTTCATAATCTCATGAAGAAGAACCTCTGTACTTTGCAAAGCCACTTTGTCACTTTCAGGGATCCCTATAAGGCAAATATTGCTTTTCTTTGAATCATCCCAGAGCTCTCTGAGATACAATCTGTTTTTGCTCTCCATTTCTCTTCCTTTTTCAGAGTTTGGGAGCATTCATAATATTTGTCTTCAGTGTCAAAAATCCTTTCTTCTGCTTGCTCCATTCAGTTACTGAGGAATTGTACTGTATTTCTGACATCTTTGAGGGCTGCAAATTCTTGTCTCAATGTGTTAAAGTCTTTGATGATTTTGTCTTTGAATTTGTTGAATTCTTGACACAACTATTGAAATGCTCCTTGAATTTCTAATTCAAATTTTACCTCTATTCTATTGATCTTATTTGTAATGCAAATTCTGAATTCAGTTTATGACATCTCAGCCATCTGTTTATGAATAGGATCTTCAGTTGTGTCCACCAAATTATTCCTTGGGAGGGGTTAATCTATTCTGGTTATTCATGTTACTGCAGTTTTTCCGCTGATTCTGCCCCATGATTATTTTACACCATTTGGCTAGATGAGCAGATAAGGAGAAGTTGGGGTGGGGGCTCCAGGAGTAGTGATCGGCCAGTCCTTTGCCCAAAAGCTGGGACTGGTGTCTTTTTTCCCCTAGAACTTTTCCAGGACCCATATAGTGATACAGCCTGAGAAACTGGGGGCCTTCATGGTGTGCTGGGGTTAAGTGGCTCTGTATTATTTTGAGCTAGTCTCTCTCTTACCCTAGTGAATCAGTTACTCTGGGTTGAAATCTCAGCTGTGTAGAAATACCAGCAATTAAGTCACCTAGCCCCCCACAGGCAACAATTGGAAATGGAAAATCAAACCTTCCCACAACCACACACCCAGGAATTAACTAACTTTGGATAGTCCTCAGGTGATTGGCCCAGTTTAAGAGGTCCAAATCATTGTCCCAGTCAGCACTGGTCTCAGTAGGGAGAGTTCAAAAGGTCTCCAGCATCTAGACAGCATGGGTCTGTTGGCAGTTCAAGTATGACTTGCTCTGGTGCTCCATGAGGTCAGAAGGATCCACCCAGCAAATAAATTAGTCTGGGAAGGTTGATGCCTCCTTCCCCACCTTGCATCTCTGTCACACCCACTGGTAACCTTGCAGGGTTGTGATCCAGTTCCCTCCAAAGAGCAGATGCTCTAGGAGTTTTCACCTGCCTGAGTCACAGGGAGATCTATGTCTCCTCAGCCAGGCTACCACTCTCTGCCACTATCCACCAGGGGGAGGTGAGGCCTGACATCCTTAGCTGCTTAATGGGGGCTGGGGTAGTTCACTCAGTTCCAGCCCTGCCTCTGATTGATATTGCTGACAGAACAGAACAACTTCACAGAATTTGTTTCTGTCCTGGCTATATTCCCCTGTGGATCAGATGCTGTTTGAGCAACTCAGCTCTGTCGGTGCCGCTTCCCAGTCTCAGTCACAGTTTTTGTTAGGTCGGAGGTGGTCAGAATTTGCACTTAGCTGTCATTTCCAGCCTCTGTCTGCCAGCCTTTGTCTCAGTTATGATCCCCAGAGGGCCGGGTATGTCTGAGGACTCCATGGGGGACAGACTTCCAGACCTCAGGGTGAGAGTGGAGGGGAGGATTGGGAGTTCAAAATTGCAGGTGGAGAATATATACTGTATTATGCCTGGAAGGAGAGTGCCATGGCACACTACTAGGGGAAGGACATCCGGTTTTCAGAAGGTCTCTCCCGTGGGATAAAATGGGAGGATATTTGAACTCCACTCACTTGTTTGTATGGAGTGTAGTGCAAGACGTTCTCATGGGGGAGTGGACTCCTGTCCACTTGGTGATGGATTTTGTACCTTTTTTTTGTATCCTTAGGGTCGCAGCTCACCTCAGCAGGGTTGATGTGCATTCTTCAATCTTGTCTCTTGGCTCAGCTCCAAACCATCAGCTTTCTTGCTAGACTTCTGTCCTTTAACTCTCCTTCTGGATGGGAGCCTGTGTGGAAAGCTGGCTCCAGTCAACCATCTTGCCTCTGTCCCAAAACTATCCATTTTTGACACCTTAAAGTTCCTTATGACCCATCGTTTTTCATAGTCGTGACTTTCTTCACATTTCACGTCTACATTTTGAATCCTTCTTGCTTCTTTTTTTCCTACATTTCCTAGCTCCTGGGATGTCCCGGTGTCCTCCCTATAGAACTCCCAGTACCTGCAGGTCATAGGGTGACAGAGGCTGATGCAGCAACACTAGGGACCTTTAGGAAATGAAGTATGACTTTTTGATGATAAGCTGTAATCTAATAGCTAGGATTTCATTGAGAATTTTTGCGTCTATATTCATGAGTGAAATTGGTCTTTTTAGTTGGTTCTTTTCCTGGGTTTGGTATCAGAGTGATGTTTGCCTCATATAACTCATTGGGGAAGATTCTCTCCTCCTCAATTTTATGGAATAATTTCTAAAGTACCAGAATAAGCTATTCCTTGAAGGTTTGATAAAATTCTGGTGTGAAGCCATCTGGACCAGGACATTTTTTTGTTGGAAGATTTTTTATTGTTCCTTTGATATCAGTGCTTGAAACAGGTCTGTTCAGGAGCTCTATTTCTTCCTGGCTAAGTCTAGGGAGAGGGCATGATTCCAAATATTGATCCATTTCCTTCACTGTGTCAATTTTCTGGGTATAGAGGTTCTAGTAGTATTCAGAGATGTTCTCTTGTATTTCTGTGGCATCAGTTGTTATTTCTCCTTTAACATTTCTGATTGATGTTACTGAGATTTTACTTTTCTATTTCTAATTAGTCTGACCAAATGTTTATCCATTTATTTTTTCAAAAAACCAACTCCTTGTTGCATTAATTTTCTGGATGACTCTTTTGTTCTCAACTTCATTGATCTCTGATTTAATTTTAGATATTTCTTTTCTTCTGCTAGGTTTAAGCTTAGATTGTTCTTTTTCCAATTCCATAAGATAGCATGGAAGTTTGTTGATGCTCTATTTCTCTTTTTCGAATATAGGCATCTAAAGCAATAAATTTTCCTCTTAGAACTGCTTTTGCAGTATCCCACAGGTTTTGGTAGCTTATGACTTCATTGTTGTTATGCTTAAGGAAGTTAATAATTTCCTCTTGTATTTCTTCCTGCACTCAACTTTCATTCACCAGAAGGTTGTTTAATTTCCAAGCCTTTCTGGAGGGTTGAACATTTTTGTTGGAGTTGAGTTCCACTTTTAGTACCTTGTGGTCTGAGAAGATACAAAGTAAAATTTCAGTTCTTATGATTCTGTTGAGGTTTGTTTTGTGTCCTAGGATATGATCAATTATGGAGAATGTTCTATGGGGCTATGAGAAGAATGTATATTCTTTATCTTTGGGATGGAATGTTCTATATACATTTATCAAGCACAGTTGTTCTAGGGTCTAATTTAAGTCCCTTACATCTTTGTTTAATTTTTGTTCAGAGGATTTGTCCAGCTCTGTAAGACGTGTTTTAAAATCCCATGTTATATGGTTTTATAGGATATCATATTGCTCAGACTTAGTAAGGTCTGTTTTAAGAATCTAGGAGCATTTAAGTTGGGTGCATAAATATTTATAATTGAAGCATCTTTTTCAAATTATGTTTTATGAAGTCATAACTTTGTACATTGATGCATTTAGGGGGTTAGGGTACTGCTTCAATGTACAATGTGAAATTCTTACATTGAAATAAGTAACACTTCTGTAGCTGCCACCCAGCCCCCCTGATCAATGATGCAGAGGTAGCACTGCAGATGGAATGATTGATTTGAAAGGGAATGGCTGAAGCTCACTCAGGCTTTCAGCACCTTTATTTCTTCCAACAAAGCTTATATAGGCCCATAACTTAATCAATAAACATATGACTTAAACTTGGTCCCAGGCCTTTTACTGCCTGGTACTTACAGGCATATGGATAAAACAGACTAACTGATAACCACTTTACTAACATTATGTAAAGCTATCTTTATGGGGTAAGGTTTAAATGGCTTAACCGATAACTACTTTACTAAAGTTATTCTTATGCTAAGTAATCAAAAACAAAATCACAAAACAAGATTTGGGGGAAATAAGTGGTTTAAATGCTTGATCATTTAACAGACCATTTGGAGGCAGTTAATCATCTTAAGGGAATAGACTGGAAAATCCTGAGATATACAGGTCTGTTTGCAGACCTGCCTCCACGATGCTCTGCCCTAAATCACTTTTACATGATTAGGTTCTAAGCCACATATGGAGTTCTATCCAGGATTTTTTCCTTTCTAACTCACAAAAGACTTTAAACTTGCCTTCACAAAATGGAACCATTTAAAAGTTTACTTATAGGCTTTTCACCTATACCA
>CAUYON010132544.1:0-21790 GCA_963573935.1 Arctocebus calabarensis
TCTTTATATAGTGATCAAGAAAATGCCATGAAGGCTATCTGTAACAGTACGATCAAAATATTTCTGATTGTATATGAAGCACATTGTGCCCTATGATTGCACCAATGTACACAATTATGATTCAATAAAATTATAAAAAAATATTTTAACAGACATTTCATAAAAGGAGATAATTTGGATGGCAAATAAACATATGGAAACAATGCTCAATACTCAATGATAATTAAGACTGCTGATACTGTTTTGTCAAAGATGTGGAGAAAGAGATAATATCAGTTGTTAGAGGGAATGTTAAGTGGTATAAGTACTTTGGAAGAGAGTTTGGGAGCATTTTCCAGATGAACATACACTGAAAATACCACTTAGCAGAAAAATTCTGATGCATTTACCCAACAGAAAAGAAATGAGTATATGCAGAGACCTTTATACATAAATGTTCATACCAACTTTATGTATAACAGTAAATAACTGGAAACATCCCAAATGTTCATCAACAAATGAATGAATAATCAATGTTTTGTATATCCATCCAATAAAAAGGAACAGACTACTAGAACATGCAACAAAATCGATGAATCTTAAAAACATTTGGCTTAGTGAAAGTAATGAAGGAATGCATATAATTTCATTTATGTGCAATTCTAAAAACTGCAAACTACGGGGGAAAAAAAGGAAATCAGTGATTGTTTGGAATTAGGGGTCAAAGAACTAACTGCACAGGGGCAAAAGAAAATTTGGGGTGGAAGAGTGATGGAAATCTATGTTTTAATTATGTTGGTTCTACAGGTAAATGTATTTGTCAAAACTCATCAAACTATAAACTTTAAATGAGTGTAATCTATTGTATGTAAATTAAAATTTGATACATGATTTTTTAACTATGTGGAAAATACTTAAATAGGGTTTTCTAAAAAAAGAATGTCCAAATGGCCAATAAGGCATATGAAAAGGTACTCAACAGCAACACCCATCAAGTAAATGCAAATTAAGTCCACCAGTGAATTATAACTACATGACAATAAGAATTACTAAAACTAAAAACACTGAAAATAGCAAGTGTTAGCATGGAAGTGGAAGGACTGGAACTTTTACATATTGCAGGTGTGAGTGAAAATTAGTTTAGCCTCTTTGGAAAACCATTTGAGAGAAAATACTGAAATAACTCACATGCCTATCCTAGAATGCAATAACTTCACTCCTAGATATATTTTCCAACAAAAGTGAGTATACATGTAAAAAAAAAAAAAAAGTACACAAGGTTTTCAGTTGTTCTATTAACAGCAGATGGAATAAATATTAAATCCATACAATGGACTACTACACAGAAATTTAAAAATAGCCTACTAATACACATGACAACATAGATACATAGATGAAACTAATTTAAATACAGTAGAACCTTTGTAAGTTGACCACCCAAGGAAGTGTAACAACTGGTCAACATACAAAGGAGGTCACCATAAGGAACTAGGACTACTGTACTGATAGGTACATGTGGTGCATGTTTGGTCTATGAAAATTGGGTCAACTTAAGGAGGTAGTCAATGGAGGAAGGTTCTACTGTACATTGAATGAAAGAAACACAACTAAAGAGTACATACAATGTCATTGCATGTGCAGTACATTAAAAATAAAGTCAATTTTTGATGACAGATGTTAGAATGGTGATTTTCTGTGGAGATAACAGATTGGGTAGAGCAACAATGGGCCTGTTATATGCTGGAAATACTCTATCTTGGTATGGTGGTGCTTACATGTGAAAAAATTTGTTAAACTGTGCACTTAAGATTTCTGCATGTTTATCCTTTAAAGAAAAATCTAATTTGGGGCTGCACCTGTGGCTCAAAGGAGTAGGGCACCCGCCCCATATGCCAGAGGTGGTGGGTTCAAACCCAGCCCTGGCCAAAAAGTACAAAAAAAAATCTAATTTGAAAATCTTGGTCTTTTTCCTACATTACTTATTCGATTTGCATTTTTATTTATTTATTTTTTATTGTTGAATCATAGCTGAGTACATTGGTGCAATCAAGGGGTACAATGTGCTGGTTTCATATACAATCTGAAACATTTTCATCAAACTGTTTGACATAGCCATCATGTCATTTTCTTAGTTATTGTATGAAGACATGTGTATTCTACATTTAGTAAGTTTTGTCTCAACCCGTCTAAGATGCACATGTGTTACAGAAGAATAGGCAACATAGTAAAAAAAAAAAAAAGCCGAGATTTTAAAATTAGATTTTAAAAATCCAACTCTGAGCTCTTTAAAGGAGAAACTGTGCATAAATCACAGAGAAAAGTCAAATGTAAGAGGGTAAGAAAAGATATATACTATCCAAGCAGTAACTAAAAGAAAACTGATATAGCTATATTATTATGATTCAAGGTACACTTAAAGAAAAAGGAATCTTTAGTAATGGCAAAGGGAAAATTCAAAAAATTCAAAGAAGATATAAAAAAGGAATTATAAGGGTGATAGAAAAATCATTCATTTGGATGGGCATAATAACATAACTCTAGCCAGAATATGTGAAGATCATAAATTTTTGTGCACACAATTTCACATCTTCAAATCACATAAATTCAACCAATAAGTTGATGTAACTTAAAGCAGAAATAGATGAATCTATGACAGTAGGTGAAGATTTTAACACATTTCTCCAAGTAGCCCAGAAAATTCAGAAAAAGTCAATAATTATATAAAGACATAAGCAACACAACAGATGAAGTTGATCTAATTAAAATATATAGAATCCCATTTGAGAAAATTGTAGAAAACACACTATATTCAACAGTTCCCCAAAGAGACCATATGTCGAGTGAGAAGCAAGTTTCAATTTTTAAGATCAAAATAATACAAGAAAGGTTCTGGTACCAAAGTAGAAATAAACTAGAAACCAATAACAGATAAATAAGCAAAAGTTCCCAAATGTTTAGAAATTAAGCAACACCTTATAAATAATTGATGGGTCAAAAAATTATAGGGGAAAGTTGAAAATATTTTGTGCTGGATGATCTATTTTGATATGCACTACCAAAACATGGGATTTAGCTAAATCTGTTTTCAATCCAGACGATTATCATTTTAAATGCATGTATTAAAATGAAAAAAGTTGAACATCAATGATCTAATTTTCCTCAAAAAGCTAGTAAAACAAATTAGTCTAATGAAAGTAGAAAAAAGGGGTGGTGCCTGTGGCTCAAAGGAGTAGGGCACCAGTCCCATATGCCGGAGGTGGTGGGTTCAAACCGAGCCCCGGGCAAAAAAAAGGCAAATAAAAAAAAAAGTCGAAAAAAAGAAATGATAACAAATATCATTGCAATAGAAATCAATGTACAATATAAAATAAATTTAAAGACAGAATTTAGAACTTTGGGAAAAATAAAATTGATAAACCTGTAGGAAGACAAATCAAGATTTAAAAGGCATAAATCACTAATAATAGGAATAAAAGAGGAATATGCCTAACAGATTTTATAGACATTAAAATAGTAGGGAACATTATGAAAATCTATATCCATAAGTATTATAGTTTAGAAAAAATGGATAAATTCTTTGAAAAATATCACTCACCAATACCAGCATTAAAAGACTTGGAAAATATGGGTAGTGTTCTCTATTAAAGAAAGTGGCATTTTAAGTAATTGATGGGTTAAAAAATTATAGTGGAAAGTTGAAAATATTTTGAACTATATCCTTAACAAAATATTAGCAAATTGATTCTTGAAGTATTATGTATAACATATTATGACAAAGTGGGCTGTAGCCCATGAAGGATTAGTTTATCCCATACAGGATTCGGTTAACATTTGAAAACTAGTTTATCCCATACAGGATTCGTTTAATATTTGAAAACCAATGTAATTCACCATATTAATGGAATAAAGGAGTACATCTATATGATAATATCAATATTGCAGAAAATGCACTTGGCAAAAGTCAGCACCCACATCTCAGAACTTAGGAGTAGAGGATAGCTTCTTTAACCTGATAGAGAACATCCACACAAACACTAAATCTGGTATCAAAGTTAATGGTGTAAGACCGAATGCTTTCTCCCCCTAATATCAGGAACAGCAATAATGTCCACTCACCACTTTTTTTGAACATTGTATGGAAAGTCCTAGCCAGGACAATAAAGCAAGAAAATGGAATAAAAGGAATAAATGGAATAACAGGAAAAGGAATAACAGATTAGAATGGAAGAAATTAAAACTCCTTATTTGAAGACAAGATAACAAGATGATTATGCCCATAGAAAATTTCAAGGACCTTACAAAAAAGCGACTAGAACAAGTGGATTTAGCAAAATCACTAAAGGAAAGGTCAATATACAAATATTAATTGCATTTCTGCAATGAAAAAATGAATAATGATGATAAGAAAATAATTCTATTTACAATGGCATCTAAACATAGAAAAAATTAAGGATACATTTTTAAAAATATTTAACAAGCTCTGATAGTGAAAACCACAAAACACTACCAAGAGAAAGTAAAGAAGACCTAAATAAACTTAACCTGCTAGGTTCATGGACGACAAGACTCAATATTGTAAAGACCGATTTATACATTCAATGTAATACTATTAAAAATCCTAGAAGTTATTTGGAAATTGATAAGCTGATTTTAAAATGCATATGAAGTCAACAAACTTACGGCACCGCCTGTGGCTCAAGGAGTAGGGCGCCAGCCCCATATCCTGAAGGTGGCAGGTTCAAACCCAGCCCTGACCAAAAAAAACTGCAACAAAAAAAGAAAAGTCAACAAACTTAGAATAGCTGAATCAAAGAATGAAAGGAGAAAAAGAAGGAAAAAGGGGGAAGAAGAGGAGAAAGTGGGAGATGAAGGAAAGGAAGAACCATCACTTACGCTACTATTTAATAGATAGCAATAATTATTTTAAATCTATAGAAACTAAGCAGTGTGATATTGATGAAACTATACAAAAACAAAAGTGTAGAAATAACACAGAGAACTAAGACGGAAATCTACAGACATAGTAACTTGCTTTTATGACAGAGCCAAGTGAATGCCCATATGAAAAAAATTAGTCTTGACCTCTATCTCACTTCATATACAAACATTAATTCATTGTAAAAAATATAGAAGATTTTCATTACATTCAAGGAAGCAAAACTTTCTTAAATAGTACACAAAAACACTAACCAAAAGGGGAAAGATTGATAAATTGGACTTGATGAAAGTTAAGAATGTCTTTTAATCAAAAGATAAGATATGGCTTAGTGCCTGTGCCTCAAGTGGCTAAGGCGCCAGCCACATACACCTGAGCTGGCGGGTTTGAATCCAGCCTGGGCCCGTCAAACAACAATGAGGGCTACAACCAAAAAAAAACTGACTGGACATTGTGGCAGGCGCCTGTAATCCCAGATACTTGGTAAGTGGAGGCAGGAGACTCTCTTGAGCCCAGGAGTTGGAGGTTGCCGTGAGCTGTGATGCCACAGCACTCTACCCAAGGCGACAGCTTGAGGCTCTGTCTAAAAAAAAAAAAAAAAAGATAAAATGGAGTCAAGAGCCAACTTCAGATTGAGAGAAGATATGTATATATGCTAATGCATATCCAGAATACATAATGAGCTCCTACCGATCAATAAGAAAATGATTGACAAAGGAAAGTTTTTAAATAATGGACATCCAAAAAGATGCTGTCAACATTATTCATCAGAGGAATATAAAGCAATGAGGAAATACATCTATCCTACTTACCTCCCCAACCAATCAGAGTGACTAAAACTAAACTAAGTACTGACAATACTAAGTGTCACTGTGGATGTGAAACAACTTAAATTCTGAAACATCACTTGCAAGAATGTAAATTTGGTGCAACCACTTTGTTATACATGTTGGTTACACAGACTTACACCTGGGTAAAAATCTGTCAAGGTGTAATTTGTGAGATGTGCACATTTTACCATATATATGTTACATATCAATAAACAAAAAATCAGAAAAATGGGAAATAACATGAGATGATAGGATAAATTTGAACACAAAATGTACATCCTGTGGAAAAAATACTATTAATTTTGCAGGTGTGATAACTGTGTTATAGTCAAGTTTTGTTTAAAAGTCCGTATCTTTCAAACATGCATCTTGAAAATTTTATGGACAAAATAAAATGATGTATGGAATTTACTTAAAATAATACAATTTGGTGGCAGGGGTTGAACAGGAGGACAGATGAAATAAGACCGACTATGTGCCTATAGGAACAGAAACTGAGTGATGGGCAAAAGGGATTTCATTATAGTATTATCTCTATTTTTCATTTGATTGAACTTTCTTATCTTAAAAAGGGGGGAAAACCACCCTCCTCCCTTTATTCTAAAAGAGCATAGGTTTGGTGTTCACACAGAACCTCCCTACTGATTAGCTGTGTGGCTATAGAAAAGCTGCCTAACCTCTCTGATCCTCAGTTATCCTCATTTTTAAATGGTAATATTTATAAGCCCTGCCATAGAAAATTGGGGAGGATGAAATAAAATTCTGCTGTTAAACACTTAGCACAGTGCCAAACTAGCATATATAGCAGTAAACTCAACGCTTTCTGATTCCCTTTGCTTCTCCTTTTTTACCAAGATATTCCCTAATTTCTTGCTCAGTACAGATGGCATTTGTTTTTGGTCTTTTGCTCCCTATGAGGCAATGTTTCCTAAAAGACACAGAGACATATTCCCCAACTCTAGGACTTTAAAAGATCTGAGATGGAGTGAGGAGAAACAAGTAAGGCTGGCATACCAGGACTCATGGGAAGAAATGTCCTAGTTTAGAGTAGGTGCCTCAAATGTGCTTACTGGCTGAGGGGACCGGTGGGTGAACGCTGGATCAGCTTGTGTTTAGTTTCCCCATACTTGAAGGTGGAGATAGTACAGATGGTGGTGTACAGGACACTTCTTCCCTTTCCCCCTACTAGCAACAGCACCTACCTGACTCAGACTTAAAGTACTTAAGGCTTCTCCTTGGTATCTCTAATTTCACATCATGTCGCTCACTACCATTGGCAGCAGCTACAATTTATGGCATCACGATTAAAACCTCAGCATTGTCTCTGCCACATACTTACTCTGTAAATTACCTAACATTTCTGAGCCTCGCTTTAACTTGTCTGCAAAATGGGGATGCTGCAAAGGGGAGCCCTAAGGGTTAAATTAAGGGCGTGTTGGCTCACGCCTGTAATCCCAACAGTTGGGAGGATGATGTGGGTGGATTGCCTGAGCTCACAGGTTAGAGACCAGCCTGAGCCAGAGAGAGCTCCTGTCTGTGAAAATAGCAGGGTGTTGTGGCAGGCGCCTATAGTCCCAGCTACTTGGGAGGCTGAGGCAAGAGAATCGCTTGAGCCCAGTTGCTGTGAGCTATGACGTCACAGCACTCTACCCAGGGCACCAAAGTGAGACTCTTTCTAAAAAAAAAATAGATATGTAAATTTCTTAGGGCAGTCCGGGCACATGGTAAGTAGTAAATAGCACCCTTTGATACTGTTACAGTTGAGCATGTTATCTCTGACGTTCTATGCTCCTCAGTTCCACCAACCTCACCAGGCACCCAATTGTCCTTAGGGCGCCCTAGACACCCTCAGTGCCTGCTCCCTACAACACTGACCCCTGGTCCAGCTTCACCTCCCTCCAAACTACCCAATTTCTATATCCCATCGCATTACCTCTTTCTGGCCATCAGGTGGCGCCAAAGAATGTGAAAAGCTCATGAGCTCTGTGAAAAACTTCCCAGAGGCTTTTGAATGGGGGGTTGGGGGTGGAGGTGATCGAGGAGGGTGGATCCTGAACTTTCTTATGGGAGAGAATTTTTGTTGGTTGTTTAAGGCCTTCCCCAAGCCAAAGTGCATGGGCCATCTTAACCCCCAAGTTCAGATTACTACCCTGTCCATGCTTTTCGTTCATGTCCTTCCACCTTCCCTCACACTTCCCAGCACTTGGGCCAGGAACAAAGTACCCCCTCACCCCCAACACATTTTCAAAAGGCTCTTACACTTTCTTAATTTCTTTTGCCGAGAGACCCCGTTTCACCTGCATTTCTAACCATCTTTCCTTGTTTTCTCAAAGCCATTTACCCACTGGTACTTCCTGGAAGATGTCCCATTGAGAACATGTCTATGAAAGGAAAAGGGGGTGGAAAGACAGATTGGTTAGCTGTGCTTCACTAGATTTCCAAGGCACCTTGACTCTGTAATTCCTCCAAATTCTAGACTTTGAGCATCTATCTTATACATGAGAACATTACTGGAACAAAATACTATCCACAAAAACAATACCCTCATTAGTGAGGATCAGGATAGAGGGAGATAATGGAGAACAGGACTATGTGAAAAGGGCATGGATGGAGAGTTCTTAATATGCTTCTGTTTCAATAACTGTAAAATGCAGAGAATAATAGGTTGCTGTCGTATAAGGTTATTATAAGGAATAAAAGAGTTACTCCTTGTAAAGCACTTGGAACAGCACCTGGCATGCAGCAAGTACTATCTTCAATTTATACAGCTGTCCTACTACACTTATCTTATTATTAACAGTCCTGGGTCACACTGATGTCCCCCAGACAGAGTGTTTTAGGGGGCTAACCCTTTCCTGGTTCTCAATGGCTTCAGTCTCCAGGTTCCTACTTATTCTGAATTCATTCCAGCATACCACGGAATCTGCAGTATATTCCTCCAAAATCTCCACTTTTATTAATCCCCACTTTCAGCTAAAATAAATGAGAGGCAAAGGGGCTGGTTATGAATGTGTAGAGGGGTGTCTGAAAGAGCCACATAAGGCCTGTTTGTGAGACCATCTGCTGGCTCAAGGTAGGTGCCAAAGCAAGCAGTTTCTAGCACTAAAAAGACAACTGAGGCCTCCTTGATCACATTTCCCTCCTTCCTTCCTGGGAGCCGCTGTAGCGATAGGACCCTGCAGCAGTTCCCTAGCTGGCCTGAGTGATTATTTCCTCATTCCACCACAATGTGTCATCATGCGCTGCTTTCTGTGTCTGTATTATGATTGTTTATTTCTAGGATGAAAAAATATAGCATGTTTGAAGTTGTTTTAGAGAAAAGGCTTGAAGCCAGAGAGGGAAGGAGACTTGCTTAAAGTCACAATGCTTGCGTGTTTGTTTCTTCCAAAACCTCCAGCCTCTTTGAGGTCAGGAACCATGGTTTCTTCTTGATTTCTCTTTACATGGTGGAAGGCCAATAGATAGCACTCCAGCTCGAGTTTTCCTAAAACACAGGATCCATTTGTTCTTCCAATCCCATATGCAAGCTGAGGGCCAGATTGTGAACACAGTTGTTTGTGACAGGCTTCCCTGTAGGACTGAAGTGGGCTGAGCACTCCTAAACCCACTCTTAAATCCATTCCTGCTATCTAGAAGCCCATCCACCTTTTAGCTTTCCAGGTTCTTTAAATCCCTTTCAAAGAGTGAGGTTGTTGGCTACAATCAAAATCCCTGGTTGTTGCAGCCCCTCAGGAGTTGGTGCTGGCCTGTACTCAGGGCATCTGGACTGCACAGTTCTGGGGTGGGGATCACCAATATGGTTGCCATTATCCATGTATTCCAAGTGAATAGTGTCCTCTGGTGCACAACTTCAGAAAAACAATGTGATTTGTGTCCCTCACATGTGCTCTCCATTCCTAGCTCTAAATCCATCCACAGGCTCCTACTTACTTTACTGGGAATGTCCTATTTCCCTTCTTTATACCTTCTTAAACCCTCCCAATCCACAGAGGTCCTGCTAAACTTTTAACTCCTTCACAAAGCTTCTTCTGTTCTCTCTAGCCCAAGTTGACCTCATCCTTCTATGAGCACCTGGCATGTAGCAAGTGCTATATTTAATTTATATAATTGGAGTACTAAACTTATCAGTCTTTGATCATGCTGAGGTCCTACAGACAGGATGATTTTAGAGTCTAACCCTTTCTTGGCTCTCAGACAGTTTCGTTTCCAGGTTCCTATTTACTCTTCACACTTAAGGTCAGTATCCCACAATTTAACTTGCTTAAATGTCCTCTCATTTCTTTCTTTACTTTAGTCATCTATCCATAACTGTGAGTACTAGAGGGCAGAAGCTATGTGTTAGATTCTTCTTATGCTGGATATCAATAATGTAAATAATATTACAGGAATAGTAAAGCTATTATTCATTTATCATTCAGGAGGGATCAGGAACATCAAATGAAACATGTTTTCAATAAATATATGTCATTAAATCCACATAGAAACGTCACAAGGCAGGTATGATTGTCATTTGTTTTTCATAAACAAGTGAACCAAGGTTAACAGGGGCAAGTTTTCTAGCCTAAGCCTAGAACTGAGCTACTTGGTAGCAGCCTGGCTTTACAGTCTACACTAAACCAGGATCCCATTGTTGCTTAAAATCTGCTCTGCACAAACCACCTGCATTAGCATCACCTGAGGTACAAGTAGCCAATTTTAGTGTCCTATTCCAGCTGGGTTGAACCAGAATCTCTGCAGACGGGATCCAGAAATATTTGCAATTTTATTCAAGTATTTGAGATTAGACTAAAGTTTGAGAACCAATCTACAATACTTTAACACACATGCTGGCACAGAGTCATGCATGTAAATCCATACCCATGCATGCACATAAATGAAAACATACCCATCCACGCATACTATTTTACATCAGAGCAGTCTTTAGAGATCAGTGAGGGAATGTTTCCATAGTGTCTGCTTTTCCATCCAGATCATCACATCAAATCTGCATAATGGATTCCACATTCCTCCCTCCATAGGAAAAATGAGTATGAAAATGTCTTGGCCTTGCTGGATCCTGGCAAGGGAGGTCGGGTGGCTGGCTGCCCAGACTCATAGCTCATCATACTCGCCCCATTGTATGTGAATCTGTCCATTAGTTTACGTCATAAGCTAATTTCAAAAGAAAGTGAAGATGCAAAAGAAGCACAAAGCATATCAAAATCCTCGTTTGGCTAGGTTTCAACTGTGTGGATTTGAACAAGTTACTCCATCTCTAATGCTTCAGGGTTTTTTTTTTTTCTTTACCTGTAAAATTGGTATGATAATATTAATAGTACTCATTTCATAAAATTCTTATTAATATTAAGTGAGTCAATACATTGAAAGATCTTGGATTCTAAGCCCTAAAATAAGAACTTGGCAAGTTGTCCTCAATATTGGACTTGGACTAGTAGTAATAATTACATTTTGAGCTTAGCATCCAGAGCCTGTTTCCAGCTGGATTACAAATAGGTCTTTAGGTTGCAGCCCTTGGAGAGTTTGCCAATATGGTATGGGAGAATATACTTTTGGATCTGAACCTAGGATAGTAGAAAATTATCTTCCTCCTTGGACATACTAATTTAACTCATCATTATTTTTTTTATGATATGAAGCTTTACTTTAAAAGCATTCAGTATTACCATTCCCTGCCCTTGGCAGATATTGCTAGGTGTGGGATAAAGTGAGGAAGGTGACATCAGAATGAGATGGCAAGGAAGAGAGGACATACAAATCCCTCAGATTCATGTTTTCTGAGATTCAGAATTTGAAAGATTTTAGACAGGTAATATGGTTTGTATTTTATACATATGGTATACTATATAACAGCACTGGGAAGCATTACAGGCACATTGGTATCTCCACAGAAAAATGAACATACACATAAATAGGTTAAATACATTACTAAATAATAGTCTCATATTGCTGCAGGTCAAATTTGCTGCCTAATAAGTTTTGATGGAAAATTGTGAAAAATTCTTTTTTAGATATTATTAAATTTACAGATAATCAATCAAGGCCCATGGTCTGGTAGCTCGAGGATGAGAGCAAAGATAAATGGTTGAGATCCACCAGGCTGAAGACTCCTTGTTTGTGGATTGTGGTCCCATTCTTTATGTCTCTACAGCTAGAAATTGTACCCACCTTCCAGCCTGCTGTCCCAAAAGTACGTATCTCTTTGACCATAGAGATGTGGATTGGTTAAGGCAAAATTATACCTACTATAGATGCAGAGAACATGACTTTGGTTGGAATAGTAGCACTGCATACACCATGGTCAAGTGTTGACCATGACCAGCATCAAGAAGTAAAGAACTGGAATAGAGCAGCTCTGATTTGTATTTTCAAAATATTGAATTTATGCACAATATCTTATCTGGAGAAAGGGTGCTATAAAATTGCCTAAGAATATGTGTGGACCATAATTTTGGAAAGTGGGTCTCTGAATTTATTTCTATTTGTAGTTTGTTGAGTTTTTAGATGTGTAGATTCACATGTTTCATAAAATTCGGGAATTTTTATTATTTCTTCAGATATTATTTCTGTCCCTTTCTCTCTTTCTTATCATGCTGCAGTTTCATTTATGGTTATGTTGATCTGCTTAACAGTGTCCCACAGGTCCAGTAAGAGCTTATTCAACCATTCTAATAGCAGACACATAATTAATCCCTCTTGACCACTGCATAAACTACCTGGGGGAGGTGTGGATGCTGGCTACAATGTAGATAAACAAAGCCAAAATCAGACTGTGGAAATAATGGAAAGTTGACTATACAGTCCTTTGAAAATACTGCTGGCAACTTTTGAGCATAGACAAAAGTACTGAGGCCACCTCAGTGGTCATCTACATTTTTTCTAACCGCCATACTCTTCATATGCAAAATACACCATCAATAACTCTCTTTTTACACTTACTGATTCTTAAGGAGGGGGTATAAATGACATGTACCCTGATGAAAATGATGTTATGTTCCTTCTGCATATTCCACCTCCCTCACAGATTCAAATCACTGTAATCAATGGCACAATAAGCCTAACATGTTCCTCACTAAAGCCTTTCTTTCATCAGCCTTTGCCAAAGTCCAGAATGTCCATGAAAAGCCCTTCTGGAGGCTGAGGTATTCTGAAGCAGCATTGTAAACCAGGAAAAGCCCTCAATTGACAGTTGAACACATTCGGGTTTTAATCTTATCTCTGCCACTTATTAGCTGTATGCTATTGAAAAAAATAACTTAAGCTCTCGGAACATGTTTTCTCAACTGTAAAAAGGGAGTCTAAATAATATGAATCACTTTTTAAAGTTGTCATGAGAATTAAATAAGATAAAGTTGTGTAAATCTCACATATGTTATACAGGCCAAGTGGTATCAGGTAAAGAACATAGGAGATTGGAGTCAGATAAAACAAGATTTGATGCAATGGTACATTTCAAAACTATTAAGAAATGAGTATAATTGTGATGGATGTATTACTTAGTTCAATGTAAACATTTCACATTGTATAGCAAAGCAAATGCATCAATGTACAAAGTTATGACTTAATTAAAAAAATAATAATAATAAACAAAATTCAAAACCTGGCTCTGCATTTACTATTGTGTGACCCTTTCAAGTTTTTGTTGTTTTTTTTTAAATTAAATCATAGCGGTGTACATTAATGCAATCATGGAGTACAATGTGCTGGTTTCATATACAATCTGAAATATTTTCATCAAACTGTTTAACATAGCCTTCATTGCATTTTCTTAGTTATTTTGTTAAGACATTTATATTCTGCATTTAGTAAGTTTCACCTGTACCCTTCTAAGATGTGCCATAGGTGTGTTCCCACCAATTACCCTCCCTCCACCTATACTTTTTTTTTTTTTACAGAGTCTCACTCTGTTGCCTAAAGTAGAGTGCCCCAGCTCATACAACCTCAAACTCCTGAGTTCAAGCAATCATCTTGCCTCAGCCTTCTGAGTAGCTGAGACTACAGGCACCTGCCACCAATGCTCAGCTAATTTTTATATTTTTTAGCAGACACAGGGTCCTACAGGTCCAAGCTCATCTTGAACTTCTGAACTCAAGGAGTCCTCCCACCTTTGCCTCCCAGAGGGCTAGTATTCCAGGTGTAAGGCATAGTGTCTGACCCCTTTCAAGGGTGAAGGACTCAACTACAACTCAGACTTTCACCTTATATATGCAAACAATGTAACTTTAACCATAGGTATTCTCTTATTAAATCAAATTTTTTTAAATAAAGATTGGGGGGAAAGGCCAAAAAAAAAAAAAAAGACAGAAAGAAAAAGGCAAATTAGAAAACGAACAATTTGTTTGTTAAGAGCAATTTCTGTAAGAGGCAGTTCCCTCTGCCTAAGTATCAGCAGTCACTTGAATCAAGCAGTTGTGTCTGGTTTGGATCTGTAAGGAATATTTCCTTCTCAAATGTCAATGTAATTTCTCACTAAACGCATATGTAACTCACGGTTATTAAGTGTTTTCTAAACTATATATTTAAAATAAATTAATATTAAAGATAGCAAGTAGACTTGTATTAGGTTATTAAGTAAAATATGTTCGATTTTCTGAAGTACTAAGATTGACAATTGATATCTCTGACATTTCACTTTGACAATTCTTGGGTTTTCTGCCGCAGGTGCATACTCGTTCTTTTTTTTTTTTTTTTTTTTTCTTGAGACAGAGTCTCCCTTTTGTTGCCCTCGGTAGAGTGCTATGGTGTCACAGCTCACAGCAACCTCCAACTCTTGGACTTAAGCGGTTCTCTTGCCTCAGCCTCCCGAGTAGCTGGGACTACAGGCGCCCACCACAACGCCTGGCTATTTTTGTTGTTGTTGTTGCAGTTATCCCTGCTATTTTAGCTGGCCAGGGCCGGGTTCAAACCCGCCACCCTCCATATATGGGACAGGCACCCTACCCAATGAGCAGTAGGCACCTCCCACATCCTCATTCTTTTCTTTTATTTTTTTTTTAGAGACAGGGTCTCACTTGCCCTCAGTAGAGTGCCATAGAGTCACAGCTCACAGCAACCTCCAGCTCTTGGGCTTAGGCAATTCTCTTGCCTCAGCTTCCCAAGTAGATGGGACTATAGGCGCCCGCCACAACTCCCAGCTATTTTTTTGTTGCAGTTTGGCCGGGGTCAGTTTTGAACCTGCTACCCTAAGTATATGGGGCCAGTGCCCTATTCACTGAGCCACACGCGCTGCCCATCCTCGTTCTTTTAAACGCAAATTTTGGCTTGTGATTATCTTTCAAAAAAATTTTTAGAGTGATAATTGTGAAACCATGGATAAATAAAAAATTCACTTTTTTTTTTTTTTTTGAGATAGAGCCTCAAGCCGTTGCCCTGGGTAGAGTGCCATGGCATCAAAACTCACAACAACCTCCAACTTCTGGGCTTAAGCAAGTCTCTTGCCTCAGCCTCCCAAGTAGCTGGGACTACAGGTATCCGCCACAACACCTGGCAATTTTTTTTTTTTTTTGGTTGTAGCTGTCATTGTTGTTTGGCATGCCCAGCCTAGATTTAAACCGGCCATGTCTGGTGTGCGTGGCTGGTGCCTTAGCCACTTGAACGACAGGTGCCGAGGCTAAAAATTCACATTATTTTTGAATATGTTGAAGTTCCATCATGGGATCAATGGACCACACACAGCTCAAAATATGAACAAAGTGTTTGGAAAGGATGTAGCTAATGAATGCACAATACATTGATGGCTTGAGAGTCATGTGGGTGATCTGAGACCAAGGAGGATAATTTTTAAAAAGGAGCCATGTGGGTTATCTGAGCCCAAGTTGGATAATGATGAGCTAAAAGCTGTAGTGGAAGTGAATCCATCCCAACCTACAGGTGAAATAGCGGGAAGATGTGATGTTACCATGCAGTAACATTGCAACATTTGAAACAAACAGGCAAGAGGCTGGATAGATGGGTTCCTCATGAATTAAATGAGGGTCAGAATATAAATAATCTCAAAGCTTGCCTTTCTATGTTGTCATGACACAAAGGCCATTTCTACACCACATTATTAAATGTGATAAAAAAAATTTTTGCACAATTATAAGTGTGCAACAACATTGCACAATTGTAAGTGTTCAGCACAATGGTTGGGTAAAGATAAACCAGTGAAGCAGTCTAACCCCAAATATTCATCAAAAGCTAATGATGTCTGTTTGGTGGTCCAGAGTTGGTATTATCTACTATGGCTTCATGAAGCCTGGTCAATTGATTACAATGGATGCCTATTGCAACCAAATGAACAACATGATGAGGATTCTTATGATTAACCAGCCTGTCAGTAGAGACAGGCTAATTCTCTTGCAAGATAACACTGTCACACAATCCACACTGTTTAAGCTACAGAAGTTTGACTGGAAAACTCTATAATTCACCATATCCCCCAGATCCATTTACTGCCACTTAACTTTTGGACCACTTCTCATAAGGAAAAATATTCAATTATCAACAAGTTGATAACATAGGCACATACTTTAATTATACTGGTTCTTCTTTGAGATATAATAAATTTAAACTTTTGATTCAGAAAAAGTATTTTAATTAGCTTAACTGGTTTCCTCATCTGTAAAATTAGGATTAGTAACACTTACCATATAAGATTGTCATGAAGCCTCAGTGAAAACAAATGTGCATTTCATAGACATTTATTTAGCATATGATGAGTGTGATATGATGGAGATCAATGTAGCATGGGGGAAGGTGGGAAAAAGTCTAGAAATGGTGCTCAGGAAAGTCCACTGCTGGCACAAAGAACATGGTAGAAGAGGTAAATAAATGGGAGTTTCTATCCTTTAAAAATTTTTCCAACTAGCACTAATCCCACCCAAAGAACTTATAAAAATTTCTCTTCTTCAGGAAGCATGTGTCTATTTCCCTGATACCAGCTCCCTATGCATCAGTTCTTTCATTTCTGTTCACTCTTAGTGTGCCTGCCCTGCCTCTCTTAAGCATGAAAGTCACCATGATTGTTACTAGTTCTGATTCAGTAGCTAGCCTCTCTTCACAGTTCCTTCCCTATACCATGGCTATATTTCATTTGTAATATGAATATGAATCTACTTTTTAAAATCTTTTTATGACAACTTTATTGAGATAATTAATAACCACTCTCCCTTACCACAGGCTGAGCAGCAAGTTTCTTAAGCCTGGTCATAGACCAAGCAGCCAAAAAAAATGCAGGTCTGTGTTTAACTCTGACCACCAACCAAACATCTAACTGAAAAGGTAGCCTAAGCTCCTAACTTTGGACTTGAATATCGAGCTCTTAACTCTAGCCACGGATAACGGCTTTAATTCTATCCATAAATTGAGACTTTTTCTGGCTGCACTCCAAGTTTTTAACTTTGATTAAATTGATCCTAGGCCTTTCCATATACTACCTATGTCTTGGTGCCTAGTAAAGTACCTACGACTGGTGCCAGCCTAAGTCTGTAACCCTGATTTCCTATTGAACTTTAAGTATGGCCACTGAATAAGTTCTTAATTCATGATACAGAGCTCCCACCTAACATCAGACTAGCCCCTGATGAATCTCTCCCTAGGCTGAATCTCTAAATTAAGCTACAGACTATGACCTAGCTCTGGGATATACTTAACATCCTACACTGACCACAAAATGAATGCTCAGCATTTATACTAATTGAGCTCTAACCCTGACCACAGACTGAAGCTCTAACTCTGTCACAGCCTGAGATCTGATCTTAGAAACCAATCCAGCTACAATTTCCACAGACTTAGCACTAGCCAGAAAATGACCCCAACTTTGGCAATAAAACAAATACTAAACTTGACCTCATAGAGACACAAAAACATGTATAGAGACCAGGCTCTTATCTTGGCCCAAGACTATGTCTTAATCATGGCAAAGAAGAGAAACCAAATCTTTCACAAAACTTAAGGATATTCTGACCACAGCATATACCTTAGTGCTGCTCATAGACAGAACCATGAACATGTTTATAGACTGAGACTTAAGCATGTTCAACGTCTAAGTTCTAAACCCAGCCAGAGATTTGGTTCTTAACTCTGACCATAATAACCTCAAATCAAACAATCCGAGAAAAGACAATGAAACAATTAAAATAAAAAAATTGAAACATGCTACCAGAGAAAATCACTTTTAAAAAAAGAAGACAGTAAGTACGTAAGAAAGAGAGAGGACTGAATAACAACTAGAAATCAAATAATAACATGACAGTAGTAAGTCCTTACTTATTGATAATAATATTGAATATAAATAGACTAAACTCTCCAATCAAAAGACAGAATGGCTAAATGGATAACAAAACAAGCCAATCATATGTTGTCTGCAAGAAACATACTTCACCCATAAAGACACACATAGACTGAAAATAAAGGGATTGAAAAAGATTTTCCATACAAATAGAAACCAAAAACAGAAGTAGCTATATTTCTATCAGATAAAACAGATTTCAAAACAAAAATGGTGCAAAGAGACAAAGAAGGCCATTATATAATGATAAAGGAGTAAGAGTATATAACAATTCTAAATATATATGCACCCAACACATATCCTATGGGATACAGAAAAAGCAGTAATAAGAGGAAAGATCATAGTAACAATATTAAAAGAGACAAAGAAGGTCTTTATATAATGATAAAGGGTTTGATTCAG
The DNA here is from genome assembly GCA_963573935.1 of Arctocebus calabarensis. NCBI lineage: Eukaryota > Metazoa > Chordata > Mammalia > Primates > Lorisidae > Arctocebus > Arctocebus calabarensis. The sequence goes on from CAUYON010132544.1 coordinate 18,416, forward strand.
CAAGAGGATATAATAGTTCTAAACACATATGCACCCAACACTGGAGTACCCAGATATATAAGGCAAATATTATAAGAGTTAAGAGAGAAATAGACCCCAATACCATAACTGTTGTTGACCTCAACACGCCACTTGGAGCATTGGACAGATCATCCTGACATAAAATCAACAAAAAAAAAACTGGACTTAACTTGCACTATAAACCAAATGGACCTAATAGATATTTATAGGTTTCATAAAATAACTGCAGAATACATATTCTTTTTGTCAGATAATGGATAATTCTCAAGGATAGGCCATATGTTAGGCCATAAAACAAGTCCCAGAAAATTGAAAAAAAAAAAAGTGGAGTCATACTGATAGGTTTGGAAATGCTCAGTTGATAGATTTAGAAATGCTCAGGAGCTGGTGCTCACAGAACAAGAAAAGAATTTCTCTAGGTCAAGATTAGAATATAAAAGTATAATTTTATTTTATATTAGAGAAAGGAAAGAGGGCGGTGAAATAAGAGATGAAAAAGAGAGAGAAGAGAGCAGAGAGCAGGGAGTGAGGGGGGAAAGATTCGGAAAGAGATAGAAAAGGAATAGGAATGAGAGAAAAGGAGCTAGAGAATCACTGGCATCCCAAATAAAGAAAGGAAGAATACCAGCCCTGAGATCCAGTGGGTAGCTGAATTTAAGTGGGGGAGGTAATTACAGTCAAATTCACAAGGTTTTGTGAATAAGAATGGTGTGTCCCTTTTTCTCAGGCAAAGTGGCAGACAGATATTTTTCCAGGTGTTTCCAATCTTTAGGCCTCACTGTTGATCTATCAGGGACACTTAGGAATCACTAAGGCTTAAGGGAACATATTTTAAAAGACAAAGGAGTTGGAATTTACATTTCCGTTTGGTCTGTTGGGTTCCTCAATGGACAGAGAGCCACAAAAGTCAGGGATAGGGTGCTGGCAAATGAAAGAAAGTAGGCAGAGAGATTTTATGCCTTATTGAAATACTATGAATTAATAATTTTTCTATTATTTCACTATAAGGACTGACTATCCTTACATAGACCAAGTATTTTATCTGACCATAGTAGAATAAAACTAGAAATCAATAACAAAAGGAACACTGGAAAATACAAAAACACATGGAAATTAAAACAATTTGCTCCTGAATGACCATAGGTCAATGAAGAAGTTAAGAAGGAAATTTAAAAAGAAATTATCAAAACAATGAAAATGAAAACAAAACATATAAAAATCTATGGGATTGGCAAAAGTAATAATAAGAGAAATGCTTATAGCAGTGATATATCAACCAAGTAGAAAAGCATCAAATAAATAACCTAATGATTCATCACAAAGGACTAGAAAAACAAAAGGAAATTGAAACCAAAATTAGTAGAAGAAAAGAAACAATAAATATCAGATTAAAAATAAATGGAACTGATAGAAAGAGGGACTCTACCTAACAAATGCAAACATTGCAACCTATTTCTTTATACCCCCAAATTAAACAAAATAAAAAAAAAAAGAAAAAAATGGAACTGAAACAAACCAAAAAGAATACAAAAGATCAAGGAAAGGGCGGTGCCTGTAGCTCATTGAATAGGGCACCGGCCCCATATACCGAGGGTGGTGGGTTCAAAACCTGCCTCTGCTGGACTGCAAAACAGAAAAACAGCAGGGTGTTGTGGCGGGTGCCTATAGTCCCAGCTACTTGGGAGGCTGAGGCAAGAGACTCACCTAAGCCCAGGAGTTGGAGGTTGATGTGAGCTGTGTGATGGCACGGCACTCTACCCAGGGCCGTAAAGTGATACTCTGTCTCTACAACAACAACAAAAAGAGGAAAGAAAAAAAAATGATGTTTTGAAAAGATAATAAAATTGACATATTTTTAGCCAGACTAAGAAAAAAAGAAAAAACCAAAATAAATAGAATCAGAGATGAAAAAGGAGACATTCCAACTGTTCCTGCAAACATCCAAAGGATCATTAGAAACTAATATGAACAACTATAAATATGTGCCAAACAATTGGAAAACCTAGAAGAAATGGATAAATTCCTATCAAGATGCATAAACCTACCTAGATTGAACCAGCAAGAAATCCAAAACTTGAATAAACAAAAAAAAAAAAAAAAAAAGAATGAGATAGATGTAGTAATAAAATGTCTCATATCAAAGAAAAGCCTAGGGCCCAATGGCTTCACTTCCAAATTCTATCAAACACTCAAAGAAGAACTAATACCAATGCTATTTAAGCTATCTCAAATATTAAGGAAGAAGGAATACTCCCAAACCCAACTTTTACAAGGCCTATATCATCCTGATACCACAACCAGAAACAAAAAAGAAGAAAACTATAGGGCAATATTTCTGATGAACATAGATGCAAAAATCCTAAACAAAACAATAGCAAACTAAATTCAATAACACATTCAAAAGATTATTCATCGTGATGAAGTGGGATTCATGCCAGGGATGCAAGGATGGTCCAACATATGCAAATTTTCAATATAATACATTATACCAACATAAGGATAATTTCAACTGAGGCTGAAGAAGCATTTGGTAAAATTGAACATCTCTTTACAGTAAAAACTCTCAAAAAACTGGTGTACAAGGAACTTACCTCAACGTGATATAAAACATGCATGACAGACCCGCAGCTAGTGTTACACTGAATGAGGAAAAATGGAAAGCCTCTCTTCTTAGATTTGGAATAGGACAAGGATGCCCACTTTTACCACTATTACTCTTCATAATACTGGGAGTTCTAGCTACAGCAATCAGACAGGAGGAAGAAATAAATTGCATCTAAATTGGCAAGGAAGAAGTCAAATTATCCTTGTTTGAAATTGATACAATCTTATATCAAGAGAAACCTAAAGAGTCCACAAAACAAACAAACAAAAAACCCCAAAACCCTATTATAACTGCTAAACAAATTCAGTAAAATGGCAGGATACAAAATCGACACCCCCAAATCAGTAGCATTTCTATATGCCAAATGTTCTGGAAAAGAATGCAAGAAGGTAATTCCATTTGTAATAACTACAAATAAAATAAATTACCTAGGAATTAACCAAAAAAGCAAAAGGACTCTACAATGAAAACTATGAAGCTTTGATGAAAGAAATTGAAGAGGTGGCTCGGCGCCTGTGGCTCAGCAGGCTATGGCGCCAGCCACGTACACCTGAGCTGGCGAGTTCGAATCCAGCCCAGGCCCACCAAACAACAATGACGGCTGCAACCAAAAAATGGCCGGGCGTTGTGGCGGGCACCTGTGGTCCCAGCTACTTGGGAGGCAGAGGCAGGAGACTCGCTTGAGCCTAGGATTTGGAGGTTGCTGAGAGCTGGGATGCCACAGCACTCTATCCAGGGTGACAGCTTGA
>CAUYON010132545.1:0-10245 GCA_963573935.1 Arctocebus calabarensis
AGAACCTTCTCTAAAGAAGACAGACGAATGGCTAACAAACATATGAAAAAATGCTCATCATCCCTAATGATTAGAGAAATGCAAATCAAAACCACCCTGAGATACCATCTAACTCCAGTGAGAATGGCTCACATCACAAAATCACAAAACTACAGATGCTGGCGTGGATGTGGAGAGAAGGGAACACTTTTACACTGCTGGTGGGACTGCAAACTGATAGAACCTTTTTGGAAGGAAGTTCTTCCTTTTGGAAGGAAGAACTCTTAAAGAAATCAAGCTAGACCTCCCATTTGATCCTGCAATCCCATTACTAGGCATCTACCCAGAAGGAAAAAAATCCTTTAATCATAAGGACACTTGCACTAGGCTGTTTATTGCAGCTCAATATATGATCGCCAAAATGTGGAAACAACCTAAATGCCCATCAATCCAGAAATGGATTAACAAACTATGGTATATGTACACAATGGAATACTATTCAGCCATTTAAAAAAATGGAGACTTTACAGCCTTTGTATTAACCTGAATGGAAGTGGAACACATTATTCTTAGTAAAGCATCTCAAGAATGGAGAAGCATGAATCCCATGTACTCAAATTTGATATGAGGACAATTAATGACAATTATTCACACGGTGGGGGTCAGGGAAGGGGAGAGCAGAGAGAGAAAGAATGAGGGAGGGGAGAGGAAAGGAAGAACAGAGAGAGGGAAGGAGCGAGGAGGGTGAGGTCTTGGTGTGTGCCACACCTTTTGGGGCCAAAACACGATTGTAAGAGGGACTTTACCCAACATATGCAACCAGTGTAACATGGTTTCTTGTACCTCAATGAATCCCCAACAATAAAAAGAAAAAAAAAAAAAAGCTTTTTAAAAAACCAAACCAAAACCAAAATCTCTGGATTTGTCTGGATGACATTGTCTGGATGAAAAACTTAAAAGTTAGAAGAGTATCCATTAATCTAATTAATCTGTAAATTTAATGTATTCTTAGGTAAAAAGCCTTAATAAAAATTTAATAAATCTTAAGCTGATTTTAATTTCATGTGAGCAAAAGATGAAGAGATAGGCAAGATTTTTTAAAAGGATTATAGGAGAAAAATAGCTCTCCCAGATATTATCTCTTTTATTATCTCTCTAAAAATACTTCAAAATAATTGCAAATTACATTATGTAATATGAGTGTAGAAATATATAAATAAATAAAACAATAAAAAATCCAGAAACAGACTCATATATGTAAGAATTTAGTATCCAATAAAGTTGGCATTTATAATCAGTTAAGAAAGGATATACTTATTTAACAAACAGTGCTAGCATAAATATTTATTTGGGAAAAAAACAAAACCAGTCCTTCATATCACATTATATACAAAAAATAATGGCAAATATATATATAAAGAGCTAAAAGTAAAAAAAAAATAATAAAATAAAAATTTAAATGAGAATAAAATATAAAAAAAATTGTAATCCTTTTTTGTTGTTGTTTACCAGTACAGCTGTGTATATGTGTGTCTCCAGATTAATATATGGTACAAATGATTAGGTTACAATATTAATGTTACTTAGGTAAGGTCCCTATTATAGCTGTGACCCTCACCCAAGTGTGCTATATGCCGTTAAGTTGTGCCCATTAGATGAGAGTACGCCAATCCTTTTATTTATTTGTTTTTGAGATGAGTCTCACTCTGCTGCCCCAGGCTTTAGTGCCCTGACCTCAGTCTAGCTTACAGCAACCTCAAACTCCTGGGTTCAAGCAATCCTCCTGCCTCAGCTTCTCTAGTAGCTGAGACTGCAGGCACCAGCCACAGACTCATTAATTTTTCTATTTTTGGTAGAGATGGGGTCTTATTCCTACTCAGGCTGGTCTCCAACTCAAGGTCTCCCCCACTCAGCCTCCCAGAGTGCTAGGATTAAAGGCAAAAGCCATCATGCCTGGCCAAAAATTTGCAATCTTAAGATTGTAAGGTGGTTTTTAAATCATAAAATTCCAAAATTCAAAATGAAAGAGATTTATTGACCTAATAAAACAAACAAAAAATGATTATATTTACCATAAATTAGGTTAAAAGACTATACTGGTGAAAAATATTAGAACATAAAATAAATGAAGAATGAACATTCACTCTCCACACAAATCAAAGATTACGAAAAGGCAACTAGCATAATATAAAAAAAATTTTTCATAATATAAAAATATATATTACAAATAGATATTTTTCATAAATATATTATATTTTTCATATATAATATTATAAATATATATTTTTCATAATATAAATATATAAATATATTATGAAAAAATATTAAAAACTTTTTGTAACAACCTATCAATAATCAACAACCTGACTAATACTCAAGGGAAAACATACTGTTATATTTCACCCATTAGACTAATAAGAATTTTAAAAATTTATCATAACTAGCATAAGCAAGGATGGAAGGAAATAGGCCCTGTGAGTAGATAAATTGGTAAGGGAAATTTGGGAGTGTTCAATAAAATTTCATATACATATGCCTTCAGCCAGCTGTTTTATTTCTAAGAATCTGTTTTACAAAAATTTTGTCCACATGCACAAATAAATATATTAGAATCCTCATTATAATATTGGCTAAAACATTTAAAAACAAAACTACATAAGGTAGTAATAAGCAAATGGTTAAGTAAACCATTAAAGAATCATATGGAAAGTTATACAACGATTGCCAGAAAGAATGTACAAAAATCTCACATACATACTGTAAGTTGTAAAACAATGTGTTCAGTATGAGACCACTAAAACATTTTGATTACATGTGTGTTATTACGTAAATGTTTAGAAAAGACTGGAAGGATACACTTCAAAAATTCAGCTCCAGGAAGGGTAGTGGGAGCAATTAAAAATAAAGACAGCTTTAACATTTTGTTCTATGGGGTTTCTATCCTTTGAATCTTTCATTAGGTTGCACCGCTTATGTCAGATTGGGCTATGTGGAATTGCTGCTTATTCTACTATTTTGACCTACCAAAATGTTAATTTCATGATATTCAATTTAAGAGAGGAAGAATTTTTTGTGTAATGACTTTATAGTTTAAATAAATAGATTAGAAAAAGGAGAAAGACAAAATGTATACACTGTCTTGGGTAGCGTTAAACAAGCAGCATTAATTACAACTGTAAGGGTTTATGAGAGGCTGGTTCAAAAAGAGGGCGGCATCCAGTCATTTCTGATCTGAAACAGCCGTCCACCCAGCACGTTGTCCTTTCTGCCATTAGTCTGGGAGTTTTTTAATCTTCTCGGCTTTAGACAGACCACCTCCTGCCCTCTCAACTCTCAGACCCTTGCTATTGAGTGTGACACTGGTCTCATAGCTCTGCATTTCTCTTTGGCCACATCCTGATGATTTTACATGCTAGAAATAAAAATTTCGCATTTTCCAAGGAACACTGGAAAATGTGATCATCACTATTTCCGCACCTCCATTAGAAATTTTCTAAAATAATGCTGAGTTCTGTGGTATATTACAGTAAAAATAATGACCCAGGAATCCTCCTCCCTTTTTTTTTTTTTTCCTTTTTTGCTATTACTGAAAATTCCATTAGCAACCTTATTTGAATAGATTGAGCCTTTTCCTGTAACCACTGCAAACAATTTTGAATCAGTCCCTTTTTTCTAATTGAATATACAATTGTTGAAAGCTTTGCTTATTTAAAAAAATAAAAGCCATGCTTTTCATGATCTTTGTACTGATTACTAAGAATGTTTTAGTAAAAAAAAAAAAAATCTCTTCTAGTCTATTAAAAAATAGAAGGTATAATGATTCACTTTTTAAAATCTCACCAAAGTAAATTTGAATTTTTGTAGCTTAGATAACAGTGTTAGATTGATGGCGATCTCCTGACTTTATTGTACTATGGTTTGTAAGAACAAGTTCTTGTCTGTAGGAAATACATACTGAGTTAATAGGAGTAAAGGGTTATCATATCCACATTTTAGAATTTTACTCTAAACATAACAGAAAAGCATCATACACACATACATATAGAACAAGAGTTACAAAATGAATGATAAAGCAAGTGTGGTAATATGCTAACATCTGGTAAATGTGGGTGAAGAGTCAACAGGAATATTGGCACTGTTTTGCAACTTTAAGCCTGAAATTGCTTTAAAATGAATTGTTGTTTAATTTTCCCTGAAAGTGATTCATGGATTCAATAACAACAAATTCTACTGCCCATAAGAGCCTCTGTGCACAGGTAACATGCCAGGGCTTCACAAGGACCACTTCTAATTCCAGTTCTCATGAAGTGGAATCATTATCCCCCCGGTACTGGGTATGTGAGTGCTGCTCCCCTGTGCCTATGCTCAGCTCCATCTATTGGTTTAGGGGATATTCTAAACCTTCACCCCTCTCTTTAAGCCCCCTTCCTTCCTTATCCCCTCCACAAACACTCTTATTCCCTCAGCACATCCATTCCTTTGTTCACTATTAAATTGTTTCTTTTCTCTTCTGTATCCTGAACCTCCTCCTCTCAACTGACTCCCCTTGGGCCATACACTTGGTGAAGACACTCACATATTCTAAAGGTGCTCCCTTAACTCTATCCCACTCTCTTATCCTCCTTTCAGAAGCAGACTTTTGAAAAGAATAACTGACATCCCCAACCCGCTTCCCATTCACACCAAAGAAGAAAGAGAATCTGTCAATCTCCTACTATGTGATTTATTTTCACCAATTTTTTTATAGGCTTCCAGTGGACAGAAAAAAAAAATTGCATTAAGAAAAATACAGGGATGATGCCCGCAGGAAAGAAAAGGTAAACTTTTTTCCCTGGTATGCAAAACACGCAATCACTGCTTAATATCTATATACAAAGCATTTGGTATTAGCTACTAGATTGTTCAGATCCTGAACAAGAATCTTTGGACCAAAAATATAAATTCAACCATCAGAAACAAAATGAATGCCACAGACAAAGATTCTTTTTTTTTTTTTCTTTTAGAGACAGAGTCTCAGTTTGTCACCCTCAGTAGAGTGCTGTGGCGTTACAGCTCACAGCAACCTCCAGCTTTTGGGCTCAGGCTTCTTAAAGTAATAAAATGATGCCAAGCAATGTTCCAGTTTTTTTAGGTCATATAAAATACTGGAAACAAAAGTATAAGGAATAAAGGATGCTTCAAGCTGAATCCAAGACCTAATTTTATTGTCATCAAAGGACAACCAAATATCATCCCCACTTAAAGGAGGCTTAAAACAGAGGACCATATAGGGCTCTGCTTATTCCTTTGGATGCTAAGTATCCCATGGGTCAGGAAGGACACCTGGTGGAACCACATTCTGGAGCTGAATGAGCTGCTCCCAATTGCCACCTCCCTCCAGAAGGGGCTCCTAATTAGTTTCCTCACCATTTCCTGGGCCAAGCCCCCCCCTCCCGCATCTGGACATTTACCACTATGTGAAGGCAACTTGGAGTCGCATGAACAGAGGGAACATTCAGCATTGTTGAATGAAAGGATAAATGAATGAATTGTGTCTCTAGTGCCTCGCACATAGATGACATTTTATGAATATTTCTGGAGTGAATAAACTCGCAACCCGCAAGACAGAATGCAGGGCAGTATTACCGGTCCTTCCCCACTCACTACCCAGCTCACAGGCTCTCTTTCCTCAGGCTTACCCCATCCTTGGGAAATACTTGAGGACTCAAAGAAGGGTGAAGACCATAAATTCATCATGTTTCCCTCCAGGATTGCTTCAGAGCCAAATACCGATAAAAGCAAAAAACTGAGAGGTGTTTGGGGTAAGGGTGGGGGTGACTGGCTCAGCGCCATGAAATACAGTTTCTCTTAGCTTTCACTTTCTACCTTGACTCATTCCTCCCTTTCATCTAACAAATAATTATTGGAAAAAATTTACTATGAGCCAGACAGTACCCTAGTCATTGGGGATAGAGCAAGGTCCCTCCATTTATGGGGTTTACACGTTCATTCCCTCAGGTGACAAGTATTACCTGAGAAGCTATGACACACAGACCGTTTACTGAGCATGGGGTGCACAGTTCCTCCTCTATGAAATGTATGTTCAGTGGAGGAAAATCAGAAAATAACTAAAGAAATAGTAAATAGGCTCGGCCCCTGTAGCTAAGTGGTGAGGGCACTGGCCACATACACCAAGGCTAGCCAGTGTGAACCTGGCCCAGGCCTGCTAAACAACAATGACAACTACAACCAAAAAAATAACCGGGCGTTGTGGCGGGCGCTGTGTAGTCCCAGCTACTCAGGAGACTGAAGCAAAAGACACTCTTAAGCCCAAGCGTTTGAGGTTGCTGTGAGCTGTGATGCCACAGCACTCCACCGAGGGCGACATAGTGAGACTCTGTCTCAAAAAAAGAAACAGAGTCTCTAGGTAAATAACTTCTATAGCAAATATGAGAAGTTGATCAATCTTGGAGAGGGTGAGAGAAGACTGAAACAGGGAAGGGGGTCCGGGAGTACAGGTGAGGGGTGCAGTTTTAGACAGTGTGCTCGAGAAGGATGGCACTGAGGAGCAAAGCCCTGCAGGAGCTGAGGGGGCAGAACAGCTGGAGAATGAGCAGAGCAGGCAACAGAAGCAAATGTAAAGTCTCTGAGCCACGAACACCCCTGGCATGTTCAAGAAACATCATGGAATTTGGTCTGGCAAAAATAGAGCCAGGGAATCATGTTGGGTCTTGCTGGTTGTTTTTAAGGCTTTGTCCTTTGCTGTGGCTGAGGGAGGAGGTCATCTGAAGATTTCTAATAGACCCAGATCAACAAGATCACTCTGGCTGATGGGGCAAGAAAAGGGTATAGAATGGTAAAGAGATGGTGTGATTGCTGTGGGGCTTTTACAGATGGGAGAAATAGCAGCATATTTATGCAATGGTTATGCTAAAAGAAGGGATGATTGTTGGAGAAATGTTCTTGACGAGGCAAGCAGAGCATGGCTCTAGTACCCAAGTGGAGAAGTTAGGAGCACAGATTATTACTAACCATGAGTCCGGGGGGAGGCAGAGTTTATGAATCCACATGAATGTAACTGGATTAATGCGGTGGTGGAAGCTTGTTCTATTCCTTCTATATTTGCCTCAATATTTCAGTTAGGTAGCAAAAAAGATCAACATATCAAAGTGAAGATGGAGCAAAAAGCATCACAAATTTGAAGAGAAAATCATCATCCCTACATGAATGCCATCTGTAAGGAATCCCCTGCAAGACCTATAAAACTATACCCATAAAACTAAAATCTTGGCTATAGATTTGGTTCCAGAAGACAAAAAAAAGACCAGAAAACATTTTTACACATACAGCATATGCAAAACCATCTGAATACAACAATATGTACAAATGGAGTGATGTGATTTGGAACATTTCCAACAGACATGATTTGGCACATTTCCACAAAGCAATGGAAATTAAGTCTATTGAGATTTGAATCAGGCAAATCCCTCTTTATTTCTGGAAGTAATTTAAATTTAGGTCAGTGCATTAGGAGTGAGATATTATAGTGAAATCATGTGTCCAGGGCTGACATGTGCCAACCAACATGAAACTGTGGTGAAGGGAACGCCATTGTCAGGGTCAGTCTCAAGCTCACGCTGAATCCAGTCACCACCTGCCTTTCTGACTGATTTCGGTATTGTTCCTCTCCTCCAGGTTAGGAATCTAGAAAACTCAGGATTATTTTAAACTCTCTCTTCCATAACAGTAGCTCAGCCTACAGTTCTACTTCAGGAAAACATGCTTAAATTACACTCCCTTTCCACTATTTTACCAGTTGAATAAGACAACTTGATGGTACAACATGTAAATAGTTAAGGTGAATTAAAAACCCAAAACACATCATTCTATTAAATGTTTTTAAATTTGAAATTCTTTAAAGCATTACTCCTTTTCATGGTGTCTCGAAGGCCTGTCCTGCAGTCCACATCCTGTGGCTGGTTGGTGTGCCTACCTGGGCTGCGTAGAGCTACTGTCAAGGTAGGTAGACACTGCTGCCCACACCGAGAGCATTTGACCAGTGGGGCGCATGTGGGAGCCAGCAGTGCAAGGGGCAGGCAAGAGGCCACAGTCCCTGCTTCAGCTGTGGACTTACTCACAGCCTCACTATGGAAACCCTGGAGGTATGTTCCCCCGTGGAGACATTAAGCTCTAAAATTTTCATCTCCCATTTTTACTTTCACTCTTGACTCTGTTTTTTGTTTTTTTTTTTTTTTACGTTTTTAATTTACTGAGAAAATGGTTTTATTATATTATGCTTTTCATATTGTATTGTATATATGATTGTATTTTAATGACCTTTAGACTAGTTTGTCCTTCCTTACTGGCTTTTCCATCCATTTTAACATTTTTAGGTGTATTTAAGAGCCTATATTTATCTAATTTTCTAGTCATTTTTTTAATCCTTAGCTGTGCTTATTTCTGTTTTGTCAAGTTTTTTTGTTTGTTTGTTTGTTTTGCTTTACCTAGTTGTAGCATTGGCCTAGCAGCCAGTGCTTCTGCTTTTCTAGCATTGCCTGGCAGCTCCCCTTAAAAGCCATTCCCCATCCTGTTTCATCTCCCAAACTCCCACCTAAAACCTTTAACCCATAAGATTCAGGAGATTCAACAGCTACAATTCCTTCCTTGGACAATAAATTTGCTGTTCTGGCTGCACACAATGGCCCATCTGGAATCATATCCGTTTCTCAAGCTGTCCTCTGTAGTGTCCTTCTGTTGAAAACTCTGTGATCTAGAATCCATCGTCTCTGCTGTATGGAATCAGGGCATGGGAAGATCTGTGGAGTATCACTGCACAAGAGGAGGGAGTGGACAGAACCAGACTTCTCCCACACTATCCCTAAGCTTATTTTAACAAAGAGAGCCCCGAACATTACAACTTTCCTCAGTAGCCACATCAAAGACTCAACAAAACCTTCAAAATAGAATCTTTCTCAACTTGCCTATAAACGATACGATTAATCTGTTTTCCAAATTTGATATAAAAAATTATATCCTTCAGTAGGTCTCCTACTTCCCCTAATTTTGTTTTAAGTTTCAAGGAGAAGGGACCAGGGCTGGGTGCAGTGGCTCATGGTCATACCTGTAATCTTAGCACTCTGGGAGACCAAGGTGGGTGGATTCCCTAAGCTCAGGAGTTCAAGACCAGCCTGAGCAAGAGGGAGACTCTGTCTTGACTAAAAATGGGAAAACTAAATGGGTGTAGTTGCGCAGGCCTATAGTCCCAGCTACTCATGAGGCTGAGGCAAGAGGATTGATTGCTCAAGCCCAAGAGTTTGAAGTTGCTGTGAGTTATGATGCCACAGCACTCTACCCAAGGTGACAAAGTGAGACTCTGTCTCAGGAATAAAAAAAAAAGAAGTGAGCAGGAGTTATCGCTAATAAAGATATGGGTTTGGTTTGGGTTTGGTTTAGTTTTTCAGATAGATAGATGGTTAACAGATTGGTTACATTCAGTTGCTGAATGGTTACATTTTTTAAAGGAATATAAAACTATTGACTACTATCACCATTATTTACAATAAAGTAAACAATATACAGTTGGATAACATTCTGATTATTATGAAATTGTGTTTGTTTGTTTGTTTGTTTGTTTTATGGCTTCTGCTCAACCAGCAAATCAAATACTGAAAAGTTTGAGTCTACATGTAAGGAATGAGTTGGGACAAGGAAAAAACATGCAGGTCAATAGTTTAGATTACAAAGTTTGTTCACACATTTATGTCAGCAGGTCTGAAATTGCCAACATTGCTTAACCACTGGATTAGGTTTCTATGAGCCAAGCCTATATGGCTTACTAGAGAAAGCTTTAATGACTGTTTAAGTTTTATTTGTTTACCTCATTAGAACACATCAGGATTTGTCTACTTTCCTCATCTGGGTGGGGAGGTTATTGGTAATGATAAAGCTTTTCCTTTTACATTTTGGCAATCGTAAATTGAGCTGCAATAAACAGTCTAGTGCAAGTGTCCTTATGATACAAGGATTTTTTCCCTTCTGGGTAGATGCCTAGTAATGGGATTGCAGGATCAAATGGGAGGTCCAGCTTGAGTTCTTTGAGAGTTCTCCACACTTCCTTCCAAAAAGGTTGTATCAGTTTGCAGAAACAACCTAAATGCCCACCAATCCAGGAATGGATTAACAAGCTATGGTATATGTACACTATGGAATACTATTCAGCCATTAAAAAAAAATGGAGACTTTACAGCCTTTGTACTAACCTGGATGGAAGTGGAACACATTATTCTT
>CAUYON010132550.1:0-11217 GCA_963573935.1 Arctocebus calabarensis
TCTTGACTGCATAACTTGTTTTATTGTGTGTAAATAGCCAACCATAAATGAGGTCTATGTGTACCATAATGGTTATAACCGTGCTGTTAATATTCAGTTGAAACTGGGACCTGATCAAACTAAAAAGCTTCTGTACAGCCAGAAACGTAGTAAGTATAGCAAGCAGAACATCCTCAGAATGGGAGAAAATATTTGCAAGTTATAAAGCCTCCGACAAAGGTTTAATAACCAGAATACACAGAGAACTCAAACATATTAGCAAGAAAAGAACAAGTGATCCCATCTCAGGGTGGGCAAAGGACTTGAAGAGAAACTTCTCTAAAGAAGATAGGTGCATGGCCTCTAGACACATGAAAAAATGCTCACCATCCTTAATCATCAGAGAAATGCAAATCAAAACTACTTTGAGATACCGCAGCAAGGCCTCTCCTTTACCCTGCCATCCTTCCTAGAGAGCCCTGCTGCGAACTCACTCCAGAACTAATGCTCCCCCTAGTGGCAGCCTCCAAGCTACCATTTACCAATTTTATGGGGAAATAGTGATAAAAGGAGTCAAATCCTCCCCTAACCCTGAAAGGAGTTATGCCTTGGAAGGTTATTAGGGAAGGGATAGAATATTCAAATGGGCCAACTGTACAAAAGACATGCTTTGGGGCAGCTTTCTTTTTCTTTTTTTTTTAATTGTTGGGGATTCATTGAGGGTACAAGAAACCAGGGTACACTGATTGCATTTGTTAGGTAAAGTCCCTCTTTGGGATAGCTTTCTAATTACAAGAAGAAAGCATGACTAACCAGTTAAATCTTATGGTGATCTTGAAAGTATTATAGAGTAAGAGGGGGAAGTCCTACTTCAAATCCTAAAACTCAAAAAAACTGCCTCCAAAAAACTATTTACCATTGAGCTGGATGGTTAAAAATGTATAAGTACATAGTGAGTGACAAATCCAGGTTTGTCCCATGTAGGTTTTGTCATAAAGTAATACTTAAGATTGTTTTTATGAAGTCAAATGCTGTAATTTTTTATTTTGTGTACACAGTTTATAGTATAATAGAATATACGAATGCTTGATCTCATGATCTATTTATTCCTTTTCATTTTCACTACTGCTGAACTACAGTTGAACTACAGTTCAATTTTGTATGGCTTTATGCCCAATGATAGATTACCTCCCTTCTCTTCATTAACTTTGTAGGAATTCCTTTCTAGCCTTCTGGCCTGGGCAGAAAGCCTTATGGTTTACTCAACAGTGCCCATGCCTGGGAGCACTGATGTAGCTACAAAAGCTAACCCCCACCTGTAAAAAAAAAAAAAAAGGATGGTCAGGAGCAGTTTACAACCTCTTCATGAGATCTTACAGGTTAGGCAGTTCTTTGAAAAAACAATTGACTTTGGACCTCTAATAACTTGCCTGGGAAAAGTTAGCTAATATCGTGTGGCCTCCTTCCTTCCTTCCTTCCTCACAATCTCCTCATCTTCCCAGCATTACCAACAAAATTTAGAAATACCAAAAGATGATCTAGAAATGTCTTATTAACTTTAGTTTAACAGTTCCTCCCACTGAGTAGAAAAACATGCACCAGCTGAGTTTTAGAAGTTGTAACAGGCTGAAAGTGAAAGGATTTGCCAGTGGCCATTACCTAAATCACAGTACAAGCAAAATAAAGTTCAGAAGAACTGTCTTCTAGACTCTTCCTCTGAGTTTTCAATTTAAGAACTGTTTCTGTAAGGAAAAGAGAGGTGTTGCCAGTTCTAGGGAGGCAACTATCCTAACTAGCAACATTTAATCCCTATTTTTTCAGGCTGACAAAATTGAATAGTAATATACTAAAGTTCCATCATCTTGAGTTCCATTAAAACTTAATTAGGCCTGCTTTTATTATTACTTAGAAATTGTTGTGATGGCATAAATATTCCTGGAACATCAGAAATATTTAAAACATTAAGTCAGTTTTTTTAATTTTTTAATCTAAAACAGCTTGAACACCTGAAGAGACTTAGCAATGCTATCCTATTATGTTGTATCTGATAAGATTCCTCTGGAAAACAGTGACACTGTTATCTAAAATAATGTATGGCTTACCAAAGATAAGTAAATTATATAGTCATCATTCTCTTATTAACTTCTTTGAAATAATCTAATATGTAATTGAAAAAATCCACCTAACATTTGTTGAATGAGTTAGATCACGATCTTTTAGAGGCTTCCTTTCAATCCTCTCAACATTTTAGCTCTGGTTCAATGCTGCAAAAGCTTGACTGTCCCCAGTAATAGTGATGATAGTCTGGAATGGTACTAAATCAAATGTAAACCATCCAAAAATGTCCCTTTAACTAATGTGCTCTGTTTCCTTCCACGTTTTCGCCAGAACTGCTCATACATAACTAGATTGATTGAGGTAAGCCTCCCTTCTAGTTCCCACCTTCCCTCTGACAGTAGGTAAGAAAAAGCAAAGCAGTAGGCCCCAGGCCAGAAGCAGAGCTGAAGAGGCCTCATGCCTTGTCAGGCTGGTCACCCACCTCAGAATAATTGAGAACTGACTGGAGGTGGTGCTGGACTGCAAATTTTTCACAGTCTGGGAGACCCAACAAGGGAATTATTAAAGAAAGAGTCATAATAGTGGAAGAACATTGCTGGGGCAGATAGCACCCCTAGTCTTTTTTTTTTATTGTCTTTATTATTAAATCATAGCTGTGTTCAATAGTGCAATCAAGGGGTACAGTATGCTGGTTTCATGAACAATCTGAACTATTTTCATCAAACTGATTAACATAGCCTTCCTGGCATTTTCTCAGTTATTACAGGAAGACATTTGTATTCTGCATTTAGTAAGGTTCACCTATACCCTTCTAAAATGCACCGAGGTAGCACCCCTCCTCTTAATTTCACCATCATACTTCTGAGTTCCCCTGACTTTTCTGTATTAAGGTTTGTTAAGGAAAAGGCAAAGTTACAAAGGAGGGGGCTTGATTGGGTGGTGGGGAAAAGTTGAGGCTTCCAGGTATGGAGAGAGCCCCCTGTTATGCCTACAATGAGTGCCTGTGTTTTCCAAGAAAACAACCCTGTCACCTGCTTGCCTCACAGGGATAGATGTTAACAGTGCACAGTTTTTTGAGGCTTGTGAAGGCAGATAGGAAGAATCACGAAGACAGAAATAACTGACTCTAGAAGCCCCTGAAGAGGCTACTAAACCACTGTGTGCTGTTGAATGTTCTGAGGACTTAAGACACCTGCCAGGTCCAGGCACTGGATCTCAGAGCTTCTCATCTGCTCCCCCCACAACCCTTCTAGATTTCCACCTCCACATGCACGTTCATTCATGTCATCCTCACTGAGTTCCTCACTAAGACTTCAGCTTTAAGCCACCATTAGTCATTAATCCGCTTCATTGCCATAATGTAGCCAACGGTTCCTAGAAATTGCATAAATCTAGAAGAGGAAAAAAGCAGCAGGCTGAATGGAATGGGTTTGAAACTCATTATAGGCACTCACAATTTTATTCTTGTAATTTTTTTCAGATTAAAAAAGTGTCTGAACTAGACAGTGATTGTTCTGGAATTGCCTCTCTATACCGCTAAAGGGCAAGTTTTGCCTTCGTTCTACTTGGCACCTTCTCTACAGAGAGCCCTCTGTAGTATTGTGGGAAATAAAAGCAATGATTAAGATGTGAGTTTTGTGCCCCATAATGTTTACAGGCAAATGAAGACAATAGACATATATGACTACTTAGAATCGAGAGGGTATTGTGCATACAATTTCTTTCAGATTTACACATCAAGAACCTCTGGTTGCTGCCTGACTCCTGGCTTGCTTTCTTTCACCTCCAGGCCTCAACAGATGACTTTCTTCATACCTGGAAGCCTCATCTTTTCC
The DNA here is from genome assembly GCA_963573935.1 of Arctocebus calabarensis. NCBI lineage: Eukaryota > Metazoa > Chordata > Mammalia > Primates > Lorisidae > Arctocebus > Arctocebus calabarensis. Next base: position 3,873 of record CAUYON010132550.1, read on the forward strand.
CCACCATCCAACCAAGCTCCATTCCTTTGTAACTTTGCCTTTTCCTTAAGGAGCCTTCCTCAAATCTATCCGAACCATTTTTTTCTATCATAGCCTCCCACCCCTGATGCATGTGTGTTGTAGAAATACAATGCAAATATGTTGTCTGCTCTAACTACAGCATTTAGATCAAGCAATCATCCTACTTTGATTTTCACAAACAATAAAACACTTTCTAATTTGAGACTGCTACCAGAACCACATCAATCAAATGTCAGGGAAGCCATTTGAATGGCTCCTGAATGTTGCTGGTTTGTCCCTGTTGTTAAAATAGGGTTCTGTGTACACCCTGAGATTCCTTTCCACCCTACCAGTACTGAATGCCATAAAGGAATCAACCGACCTGACCAGGTCTACATTTCTTTTCTGTTGCTCCAGGATTCTTCTACAGCCAGATGATTCCTTACAGATCTTGGCACCAGTGGAAGCTGATGTGGGTTTCTACACTTGCAATGCCACAAATGCATTGGGATATGACTCTGTCTCCATTGCTGTCACACTAGCAGGTAACCTGAAGATCTCCTTTGAGTTCATTTCACAAATCTTTGTTGCATACTGCCTACTGTGTATCAAGCAGGCCCAGGGACACATCGATAAATGAGACCCAGACCCTGCCTTCAAAGAGTTTATAATTATAATAGAAGCAAAGTTAGTATGAGATAAGTGCTGTAACTGATAACCAAAGAGTACACAAGGACACTTCCCTCCTGCTGGGAGGTCTTGGAGTTAGGATTAATAGAATTTTGATAAACAGAGAGGGGGGAAATATTCCAGGCAGAAAGAACATTATGCACAATAGTGTTATGTGCAAGTAAGTAACGTGTCAGGAAACACACATTGTGAGTTATGGTTACTGAATGCTGTTTTGAATCCTGCATTTTCTCCTTGTTCTACCTGTTGCAAAAAAGTCTTTAAGACCCACAAGTCATTGGAATTCTATTGGTCATAGCTTGGAGTAGGTGTTTTCCTCAGAACTTCTCTTGGCTTCTGTTTTATTTCAACCTCTTATTTTAATGCACCTGCCAACATTTTGCCTTTATCTATAGAGTTCAGACAAAGCATTCTACATGAGAGGACTTAAAAACATCACAACTCAGAGTACGATGTCTCACAAAGTTACTGTCTTGTAGTAACAGACTTAGAGCACTTTTATAAAACTCTTTACCTAGAACAAAGCCATGCTTTAGAAACTGAAAGAGACTTCGGATAGCTGGGGCCCTGTGCCCTCATTTCGCAGAAGCCAGGCAACCTGAGATCACACAGCTGTTCAGAGAGTGGCAGGGAAAAGAAGGAAACTGAGGTCTTCTAACTCCCAGATCACCGTTCTCTTCACTTCCCCATTGATTCTCCCAAAACAGGATCCTTTTCTCAGATCTGGGCCATATAGTCTTTGTGGCTGTGAGTTGCATGTGTTTGTATGTGTTCCTTTCAGTTGCTGCTCTCATCAGATGATTCAGTAGGTGCTAGAAAAGCCAACTTCACCCCACACTGACCTCATCTGTCCATGAGGGGATTATGTTGTCACACTGTTCTCCAGTCACACATGCTACTCCCTTGCATGTCTGTTTAGCAGCATGTTCTGCCCCCATGACCTTTAGCTGGTCTGAGAAGGGACCTTTAGTGGGCAGCTTTGCAGGGAAGATCAAAGTCAATGAGGAAGAAGGCAAGTTAAGGGACCCTGGGCTGCACTAAAGACTACAATTATTAATGCCTACTTTTTTGTGAATAAAACATTCTCTTTTCCACTAATGTATTCCAGTTGCAATCTTTATTCCTTTCTTTATACAGAGTCCAGACGCTCAGCACCAATTTTGCTAACTCTCTCCTGCTGTCTACCCTCCAACCTGCTTTAGCAAGGGCACTGCTGACATCCTTTCAATTGCTGGCAAATAGTGACTCTTGGAGGATTAATTCTCTTGTTTATATTTATCCAGATATGGTTCAGCTCTGTCACAGACTAAATGCCCTTTGTTCACCCGAATTTAATACGATTAATGGAAACCTGTCTGGAATTAAGCAATTGTAACATCAGGCTTGTCTTTGGCTCTTTGAAGAGCAACTATTGGAGGCTGCCAACAGGTTCAAAGCCAGGGAAGAGAGACAGAGAGGCCAAAGAGGCACCAGGGAAGGGGAGGAAAGGAGCTGACTGGTGAAGTATGATCACAGATACCACACCCAGGGCTCAGAGGGCTGTGTCCTTGTACTTCAGCTGCTGGGGCTTGTTCAGGTCTGCTTGTAAGTCCGTCAAGCTGTCCCTTTAAAAGTAAAGACTCCAATGTGCAGGTTGCCTCTGTGCATCTTTACCTGAGAGTGTCAGCCACACTTTGCCAGTGTCTGCACACACCATTAGGGGCTCACCAGCTGCTGTTCTGAGCATACCCTCTACAAGTATTGTGGGACATACGGCAATAAATAAAACCTGAATTTTGTGTTCCATGATGTTCCTAGACTAGTGAAGGCAAGAAATGGATACATGACTACCTAGAATTGAGAGATAATTACTATTTACTTCAAATGCATGCATCGAGATTCTGCTTCGCAGTTTATAAGATCTAACCTCCATAGAACCTAAATTGGGGGAGGGGTGAGTAGGAGTCAAGCATTTCTAAATTTGATTACCAATTATAATGGCTATTAGCAATGTGATCTTGAGTGGAGTATGTAACCTCACAGAATCTGAGTTATTGTCTGAAAAATGAAATTAATGCTATTTTACAGCGTTGTTGTGGGGTTAATAAGATTGCTCAGGTGAAAAAGCACTTAACCCAATGCCAGGCATATCATTTACACTCAATAAATGTTACCTTCCTTTTCTTTCTCTAGCTCTTCTGGAATGAAACACATCCTGAAAATAATTCTAAGATGTGAAATACATTAATGCAACTCTGCTGCCATGTTTTTTCAGTATAAGTCTTAACACTGATATTTTTCAAGTATGGACTTAGAAACTGATTCCATTCACTTGGAGTTAAATGTTCATGAGTAATCTTGGTGTTACTCTACTTTTCAAGAAACTTGTAGAGTTTTCTCCCTAGACTTTAGTATAAATGCAGTGCAAAGGGGGAGGAGGGGAAATTGAGGCCAATCAGGTGTCCCCATGATTTTCTATGACCTTTGATCTTTTCTTTGCACCATTGTTGATCAGATGCAGGGATATTTGCAGTAAAACCATAGGCTCAGCTGCCTTCCAGGAATCTAGGTTTGAATCCTATATCTGCCAATTCCTAAACTGTATAACCTTGAGCAACTTCTTTATCCTCACTGCCTCAATTTTTCATCTATAAAATGGGCATAAAATAGTAACTGACTCAGAAGGCTCTTGTGGAGATTAAATGCATTGATTCATATAAAACATTTATAATTGTCCCTGCAGATAGCACTTAATACTTTTAACTATTCAGCTATTTTTATTTAGCTTATTATTGAGAAAATAATGCATAAACCAAAGCCAACTCATTTTGACAGTGGGAGAGACCCCATGGCAAAGACCAGACCAGAATGTTCATAAACCCTTTGTAAAGCAGCTCATTCTCCCTGTGTGTCTCAGTGTTGACTAGGAAGCTGAATTAGCCAACTAGAAAGTACTTGCAGTGCCTGGATTCAGAGCAAGGGAGAGGTGGCTTGCAATGAGGAGTATTTCACGTAGGCCACGGAGAGAGGCCTGATGAACTCTCCTTGGCCATAGCAAGACCTGTGCCTCTGAGTTTGTCCCCTGGTTCAGCGTGTTGTCGATTCTGCCACTCAGGTTCATTTTCGTTCTCTTGCTTACTCTCTACACAATTTATCTTTAAACATGTAAACACCATGTAGACATACTAATAGAGCTAAACCTTCCTCACACTCCCCACACTTTTGGCCTGTAAAATACTGTTGTTCGTTCCTTTTTTTCTCTCCAAACTTTTCCATCATGTGTTGATTTTATCTTGTAAGTTTCAGAGACTTGGGAGTAACCTTGCAGGCATCTCTCTGCATGGAGTTGATCAGCGTTTTCCTCCTTACCTCTTAGGGACAGCCTAAGGAACTCACAGCTGTTTAGACAAAGTGGGACAAAATTCCCTAAATTTACTTAACTGGAAGCCTGTTTGTCAACCCAGAGTGGAGATACATCAGAGCAATTTACAGGAAGGGAAGATTGCAGGGAGAGGATTATCAGAATGTCACCAAAATGTCATCTGCCTAACATTTTCAAATATTGATTTCTTTGTATACAGGGACAAACAGAGCTAGGTAAAGGAGAGTTTCTGCTATGTACAGAGATAAGCACAGAAATTGGAGAACCATCCTAGCCAGTCAGATTCAGCCCTCAGCCATGTTGCTCAGAAACCTTCCAAATCTGAGTGGCCAGCGCAGGGTTTTGAAGGAAAGCAGTAGTTTCCGATAAATTGCTTCAGTCTGGATCAGTGGAGTTTCGGTGGACTTAACAAAGCAGAGAAGGGCCTCTGCAGGTGTAGATCATCGATGAGGTCATCGACAAAAGGGAAACGTTTTGGTTGTCATTGATTTAATAAGATGACAAAAGAGATACTGTAAGACCTGTCTGACATCATCAATGGAAAATGAGAAGAAGATGAGGGCTGAGGGATGAGTGTATCTTTCATTGAAAGTAGAGAACACAGATGAGCTCATCTGACATTTTCACAGGAAGGGAAAGACAGAAAATATTTCTCCTTTCCTGGCATGCTTTTCTGTCTTTTTATGAGTTGAATAGCTGACCCACATTCTGTCTAATAAAGAGATCACAGACATCTCACAGGAAAAATTAAAATAAAGGGCAGTTGTTTTGTGAAATTTTTCTTTTTCTGTTCCTGCCCATAATAACTTAGTAGCTACAATAAAGACAAGAAATTAGGGTTTTGCTTCATAAAGTTAGACCCAGAGAGGGCCTTGTCACCAATGGCAATGACTGGCCAAGGAAAACTTGCTCCAGAGCACTGGAGCAAAGGCAAAGAGGCACAGGTGTGACTGTGTTCCTAATGGCACTCTGAGCCCCACAGGCTGTTGTCTGATTCAAGCCACAGTCCAGGGGACCTCAGTATCTGATAGAATACTAAGTCTCCAAGGCTTGTAAGTTTTTCTCACTAAGCACCGATGTGCAGAATGCCCACCAAAGGCCCCACGTTTTATAGAAATTACCTAAAATAGATGAGAGTATAGTGGGAAAATCAACTTACCTCAGCTGCGCAGCAGACTAGAGGGAACAACTGAGGAAGCACAAATGGTCCACGTTAGCTTGTGTCCATCCTGGAAAAGCAATTCCCACATCTATGAAGTGGAATGCAGGATGGATGGGTAGCTGGACAGGGAGTGGACATACTGTATCCTCTGGTTAATGGTTGCTAGGAGGGCTACAGCATCACATGGCTCTGCTAGGTACAGGGTCCCTCAGCAAGGACTCTGCAGTGGAACATGCAGAAGAAGTTATGACAGAGCCACTTGCTGCTTTAGTCTCGTAAAGAGCCATCCACTCCACTTACTAGAAGAGGTGATGGCAGTAACCTGGGTAACTGACTCCCTAGCACTGGAAGAAATATCTAAATATCTATGGTAATGGAAATAAGTACAGGAAAGTGAAACCATGCAGCTTGGAATGTTCAGGAACAGGCAGTCAAAGCCCTCCCCACTGCTTTAAAGCCTAACAGCCCCACCGTGTTTATGTTGAAGGTGTGTCAGCTAAACAGAACTTTAAGGGCAAAGAAATTCCAATTCCTCCTCATTTTTTATGCAAGTTAATTATTTAGTAGTGACAATGTTGACCCTGAATAACCAAAAAAGGTTGGATCAGATTAAAACTATTTTCAGCTTCACTGAGCAATAATTTATATATAATAAAATTCACCCATTGTGAGGGGGCAATTCAGAGATTTTTTTTTTTAGCCAATTATATAGCTATGTGACCATCACTATAATCCAGGGTTGCTTCTTTTAACAGATTTATGAAAGTGTAATTATAATAAGGTACCATACAACTCACCCACTTAAAGTGTAAAGTTAAATAGTTTTTAGTATATTTAGAGTTGTGCATCTAGCATGACACTCAGTACGTTTTCTTTATCCTCAAAACAAACTCCACTCCTAGCCAACACTCCCCAATCCTCCCATTCCTCAAGCCCAGGCAATCACTAATATACTTTATCTCTCCACAAATCTACCTATTCTGGACATTTCATATAAATGGAATCATATAGTACATGGTCCTTTGTTACTGACTTCTTCCTTAAAGCATAATAATATTTTCAAAATTCATGCAATTTGTAGCATTATTCCTTTGTATAGTAGAATAATATTCCATTATATGAATAGATAACACTTTATTTAATCTGTTCATCAGTTGATAGACATTTTGGGTTATTTCTACCTTTGAACTACTATAAAATAATTTAACTACTATTAAATAATGCTATAAAGATTCACATATAAGTTTTTATGTGGACATACTTTTATTTGTTAGGTATATATCCTAAGACTGAAATTGCTGAGTTGTATGGCACATTTTATTTGAACTTTTTAAGAAACTACCAACTATGTTCCATTTTAAATTTCCACCAGAGATGTATGAGAGTTCCAGTTTCTCCATAATCTTACCAACTCTTGTTATTATCAGTCATTTTTATTATAGCCATCCTCATGAGTATGGAGTGGTATTTCATTATGATTTTAATTGACATTTCCATAATGACTTATGGTATCAAGTTTCTTTTTGTGTGCTTATTAATCATTTATATATATTTTTGTTATAGTGATAATTTTGGTGACATGAGTAGTGTACATGGCTGGTGTATTAGTTTTCTATTGCTGCCATAACAAATTATCCCATGCTTAGAGGTTTAAAACAATATAAATATACTATCTGATAGTTCTGTGGGTCAGAAGTTTGAAATACTCTCAACAACCTAAAATCAAGATGTCAAAGGTATTTTCGGTAGGACTACAGACCAATATGGCCTCTTTGGAAAGAAGTATGGATAATCCTCAAAGAACTCAAATTAGACCTCCCATTTGACATTGCAATCCCACTACTGCCCAGAAGAAAAAAAAATTTTTTTTTTTTTTTTTTTTTTTTATTGCTGGGGATTCATTGAGGGTACAAGAAACCATGTTACACTGGTTGCATTTGTTAGGAAAAGACCCTCTTACAATCGTGTTTTGCCCCCAAAAGGTGTGGCACACCCCAAGACCCTAAGACCCCACCCCCCTTACTCCTTCCCTCTCTCTGCTCTTCCTTTCCCCACCCCTCCCTCATTCTTCCTCTCTCTGCTCTCCCCTTCCTTCACCCCCACCGTGTCAATAATTGTCATTAATTGTCCTC
>CAUYON010132552.1:0-11150 GCA_963573935.1 Arctocebus calabarensis
AACACACAGGGCCCACAGCTTACATGGTGGTGTTCAAAGTGAGGCAGCTCCCTGGCTTATCTGGTTTTCACAACAAGCTAGAGATTTTCAAAGCTACACTTTTGAGTAAAAACCCTTATTAAAAGGAAAACATGATTAATAAAAAAAAAAAAAAATTCTAGGAAGGGAGGTCACATTTCCAATCTGACCCTGTTTGTAAATATCACTGGGCTCTTTCTTTAAAAAGTGGTGCCAAACAAATGTACTAAATATAATATTATTTAAAAACCAATTGTATGTCACAAATCTAAGTCCTTTTTGGTAATCAGGACTGTTTTCCTGTTTTCCTGAGGTTGAAACTCGGGAGATTGGAAAGGCAGTTTTGAATTCCTCCATGGTGGTAGAACAAGAATTCAATATCACTACCCACACATTGGGAGCACTTCATTTAGAAGTCAACATCCTAGCCTCGGGCTGAAATCACGGATTTCAAAACTGCGAAATCCCAGATGCCCTGATGGCTCAAAAGGGATAAAATTACACGATTCTTGGTGAAGAATTCCATTTCAACATAAACGTCTCAGAGCAAGTAGACACTGAGTTATATCTCTAAGAAAATAAGATAAATGTTCTCCAGCTTAATGAACACCAATTCCCAAGAATAGGAGGACTGGTGTGGGGAAATGTGTTTAGATCTGTTCTTTTCTACTTATTTGTATTCGAATCTATGTTCTCCCTTGTCAGATCTCTCGTTACCTGAATACTAACCAGTTTGTCCTCTCTCCAGTTACCAACTCAGCTTTTAATGTGTGAAACTTCTAGGGGAGTTCCAGACAGGGGGAATGAAAGAGCTCAAGCAATTTCACCCCAAAGTATGACTCTTTGGTATAAAGAATACTTTGAACTAAAGTCCCTTAAGAATCAACAGGCCTTAGAAGCAGCTTTCCTTCTATCTGCATAAACCAGACAGACACATCAAAAAAACAAATGACTTCCTTCCCTCTCCTCAATGTATAACAGGAAAGAAGATCAAGAATGCAACTGGATTTGGTCCAAATCATTTTAAACATATACTTGTTTCTCAGGTTAATTTATAAGTCAATCTGTTTTCCCCATCCATTCATCCTCCCTAGCAACCATTTAGTGACTCTAACTAGAATTATCTATGTTTCTCGTATTTCCTTCCCCTTCAGAATGAGAGTATAAAAATTTCAATACTCCAGTGGAATACTGAGTAATCGCTCTGTGATTCTCCCCATGCACACAAGAAATAAACCTCTTTCTCTTATTAATCTGCCATAAATGTGAGTTAGTATTTCAGAGAACTTTTGGGGAAAGGGGAAGTTTCCACTCACTCCCACACTGTTTATGGGCAGTGAGGCTTATAGTTACCAATAGACATTTGAGTTCGTTTCTGTTTTTTGCTAGTATAAACTGCACGGCTATGAATGTTCCTACACCTCCTTCACATATCTCCCAGTGCAAATGTGCAAGATTTTTTAGGAATTGGACTGCTGGTCATGAAGGATAAGCTTCTTGAGACAGGGTCTTAGTCTGCTGCCCAGGCTGGAGTACAGTGGAATGATCATAGCTTACAGCAACCTCCAATTCCTGAGCTCAAGCAATCCTCCTATCTCAGCCTTCCCCATAGCGGGGACTATAGGTATATACCCCCATGCCTGGCTATTTTTTTAATTTTTTTGTAAAGATAGGGTCTCATTATTCTGAAAAGGCTGGTTCCAAACTCCTGTCATCAAGCTATCCTCATACCTCGGCCTCTCAAAGTATTGGGTTTACAGGTGTAAGCTACCAAGCTCAGCCAAAAACAAGTATTTTTATGTCACATTATTCTTTAAAGTTTTTCTGCCAATTTACATTCACACTCACTATATATGTGTTCCTTTTGTTTCATATGTGTATCAATCCTATTTATTATTACACTTTTTAATTTTGCCAGTCTCATGGGTGGGCTGACATGGTATTACACTATAGTTTTACTTTGAATTTCCTTAATTACTAATGAAGTAGAACTTTTTTAATAAGTTAACTAGCTCTTCCATTTTCCTCTTCTATAAAATGCTTGTTCACTAAAATAAAAATAAATAAAAATTAAAAAAAAAATGCTTGTTCAAGATTTTGCTGGGCAGCGCCTATGGCTCAGTCAGTAAGGTGCCGGCCCCATATACCCAGGGTAGCGGGTTCAAACCCAGCCCAGGCTGAACTGCAACAACAAAAAAAAATAGCTGAGCATCGTGGTGGGCGCTTTGGTCCCAGCTACTTGGGAGACTGAGGCGAGAGAATTACCTAAGCCCAGGAGTTGGAGGTTGCTGTGAGCTGTGTGATGCCATAGCACTCTACCGAGGGTGACAGAGTGAAACTCTGTCTCTACAAAAAAAGGGCTCGGCACCTGTGGCTCAACGAGCTAAGGCGCCAGCCACGTACACCTGAGCTGGCAGGTTCAAATCCAGCCTGGGCCCGTCAAACAACAATGATGGCTGCAACCAAAAAATGGCTGGGTGTTGTGGTGGGTGCCTATAGTCTCAGCTACTTGGGAGGCAGAGGCAAGAGACTCGCTTGAGCCCAGGAATTGGAGGTTGCTGTGAGCTGTGATGTCACAGCACTTTATCCAGGGTTGACAGCTTGAGGCTCTGTCTCAAAATAAATCAATAAATAAAAATTAAAAAAAAAAAAGATGTTGCTCCTTTTTATACTGAATTTTTTTTCAACTGATACATAGATGTTATATATATAAAACCTTTCGTCAGTTCATCGATTACAGCTGTCTTCTTGTTACCAGACAAAGAGGGTCTGGCCACCCGTCACTGTTAGCCAATATGCAGAGACCGGGATAGTTTCACCAAACTTTGTCAGAAGGCCGGGATTCTGGAGAACAGCGAAAGTAGCCTCTCTAAAATTGTTCTGCGCTTCCATTTTCAAAATTACACTTTTATACATTTGAGTTCAAAGTGAAGACCATGTTAACCCTTATCTTAAACAATGATCAGCTGAACCCATGCTCCATAGTAAACAATAGTCAGTATAACTCATGATCCAAAATAACATTCCAGTTCAAAAGTTAATCTCTTAAATCAATTCACCTAAACTACTCAAAATAGATATCTTCAGGGTGGGAACTAAATTTACGAAACAGTAAGAATGGGGTGAAGGTCAGACTGGACCTAACCTGACCAGACCAGCTACATCATGTCTGCCCTAGCCTGACAGACTCCATCTTATTTTCACTACATATGCTTTCATTCTCCCAATTTGTGCTTCGTACTTTTATTCTCGATGCTGTCTTTTGGTAAACAAAAATTCTTAATAGAGCTGAATTTATGAATCTTTTCCTTTATGGTTTGCCCTTTTGGTATCTTATTTAAAAAATCTTGCCCTACTTCAAGTCATTAAGATACTTTTGTATATCACTTCTAAAAGTTTCATAATTTTGCCTTTCACATTTTCATCTTATTGCACCTAAGAAATTACTTTTATGACATGTATGGATAATCAATTTCCCCAGTACCATTTATTCAAACATCCATTCTTTCTCTACTAATTTGCTTTAAGTTTCCAGATATGCATGGATCTATTTCCTATCTCTCTATTCTATTCCACTAGCCTATTCACAGTAGCTTTATAAATCTTGATATCTAGTATTCCAGCAGAGCAAGCCTCCCAACCTTGTACTTGTTCAGGAATGCCTTGCCCATTTTGATCCTTTGCATTGGGTTTAAATACACAATTGGGATTTTTATCAAAATTGCATTGAATTTGGCTCAGCACCTGTAGCTCAGCGGCTTGGGTGCCAGCCACATACATACACCAAAGGTGGCAGTTTCGAACCCAGCCAGGGCCTGCCAAACAACAATGACAACTACAACCCCAAAATAGCCAGGCATTGTGGTGGGCACCTGTAGTCCCAGCTACTTGGGAAGCTGAGGCAAGAGAATCTCTTAAACCCAAGAGTTTAAGGTTGCTGCTAGAAGCTGTGACACCTCGGCATTCTACCAAGAGCAACATAGTGAAACTCTGTCTCAAAAAAAAAAAAAAAAATTGCATTGAATTTCATGCTCCTGTGACACTGAGCATCGACTCCTAACCATTCATTCATTTCAACAAACAAATACTTAACAAAAATTTAGAATATGGCAAAAATTTTGATGAACACTGAACATACTATAATTATTTAAGTATAATTCTATACTTAAAATAGAGTTAACCCCTACATTTGTCAAGGCTTCATAAAGGAAGCTCTGGAAGAGGAATAGAATAGTGGAAGAGGAATAGTGTTCTGTCTTTCCATTTGCTTTAATTCAGTTATTTGTTTGTAAGCTAAGTCAAGCATTTTAAAGTCTCCCACCTTACCTAACTCTTGCTGTATTAACCAAGGTTCCCTAGAGACACACTTCCAAGAGAATGCATGCACATATGTAAAAAGAAGTTTATTTTAAGGAATTGGGACTCATAGAATGTGTACATCTATATGTAAAGAGGGAGGTTTATGTAGGAATTGGCTCACCTGATTATGGAGGCTTAGCAATCCAACAATCTGATGGCATATACCATCAGGCTGGAGACTCAGGGAAAAGTTGCAATTTGAATCCAAACACAGACTGCAGGCAGAATTCCTTCTTGCTTGGGAGATCAGTCTTTGTTCCATTAAGGCTTTCAGTTGATTGGATGAAGTCCACCCACATGGAGAACAATCTACTTTACTCAAAGTCCACCAATTTAAATGTTAATCACATCCAAAAACATCCCCACAGAAACATCCAAATAATGTTTGACCAAATATCTGGGAATTGAGGCCCAGACAAATTGACATACAGAATTAATCATTACACTTTTATCCTTTCTATTCTAGTTCCTTGAATCAATTTTAGTTTTTTTCTTTTTAATTTACAAAAGGATATCTTAGATAGGAGGAGGGAAAGAGGAATAAAAAAGAATATATGTTAGGAAGAGTCATCTCATTCTCTCTTTTTCTTCCAGCTTAAGCTGTAAAGAAGGGTTTGACTCTTTAGCCTCTCTCATTCAGAAAACCTCCACAAACAGCCTTATGTTCATGCTCATCTCCCTCAAAAGCTCCTAGTACATGTATTGACCATGGTGCCAACCTTTCTGCTGGTGAGAAAAAAGAAAATCTTATAAAGCAGTACTCTGCTTTATATTTTTTAGGACATGATGAATATAAAGTTGTTGGGAGGTTTTGTTTGCTTATTTCAAATCTAAAAGGGCCTAAATAGACTTTTATGCTAAAAGAATTTAGTTTTCAATGTGAAATAATAAAAAATAATTTTTTAAAGTCCTATAAAATAGTGATCTGGAAAAGAAAAATACATTGAATACAAAACAAGAGGGCCCTTTTGGAGGTACTGGGAGCAAATGTGGTTTTCTAACTCTTCCACACAAATGAAAGAAGATACATCAAATAACAAAATGCATCCCACTTGTAAAATAATTTCTTTAGGACAGGCATAAAGCTCAGCTTATTTACAGATAAATACCAGTCTAGAAACCATTATAAGATAAAGGTGTAAATACATAAACCTGATTTCACCTCAGTTCATTTATAGTCCACCATTGGAAGAGTACTACCATCTAGTGGTTCTTTTAGGGAAAAGTCATTTATGCCCTTCAAAATATTTCAACCACATAGGCAAACGGATAGATATAAATAGGCCACTTTGTCCTGGGAGGCGGTATGTAAAAAACAGACTGCAATCAATATAACAACCACGTAGATATATAGTAGGCCATTGTGGACAATCACTGAATTAAAAATCTGAGATTTTAGTTCTATCTCTGAGGTCCACTATTCATAGCTATGTAGTTTTGAACAGGTCATTTTATCTCTCAAAGCTTGTTTCTCATTTGTAAAATGAAGTGCCTGCACTAGATTGGTGTTTCTGCAGTAGTTAGTTATAACACACTAGATATACAATCAACATAATGGGTCATGACCAGGTTTTTAAAATTTAAATATAACAAAAAAAAAAATCAGAGTGCTTTGCTATCGTGGGTCACACACAGCTTAAAAAGTTGGAAACCTGCTGCCAAGACCCATCAGCTCTAAAATTCCACGTCCCTATGACTTGTGGCCATCAGTCCTGCCTCAGAGTGCTGATAGAAAGTTTGTAACTGCCTAATTTATAGTTAGATGTCAGACAGAACTTCTTGCTGACCAGGGAAGATATCTTTTCTTTCTCTCTTATAACTCAAAAAGGTGCCAATAAAAATAGATGAAAAGCGGCTGGTCTGTGGGTGGAGGCGGCTTCGGGCAGGGCCAGGCGCTCCAGCCTCCACTCTGCTCTGTTCTGGCGCTGATATGCCTAAGAAGGCTGGTGCGATGAGCAAGGGTAAAAGTCAGAGCAGTGAACCAGAGAGACCACTTCCTCCCTTAGCTCCTGTGGCAGTTGATCCAAAAGGTTGTGTCACCATAGCCATCCATGCCAAACCTGGCTCCAAACAGAACGCTGTAACAGGTATATCCAGACTCTGGGATGGGTTGGTGTATGACTCAGGTGTCCCCCAGCCTCCATTGCCTCAGCGGAAAGCTGAGGAGTATATTTTTCACATCCGTAATTAACAGCTTCACTATTTTAAAGTTCTAGATTGTAATATGAAGGTGTTTGAAAGCGAATATATGATACTTAAAGTTTAAATGAAAACCATTGCTTATTTTCCTTTTTAAAAATATGGTATTTTAGAAAGGAAGCATTAGAGACATATGTATAGCCTAGATTATTCTGTATTTATCCTATTCCAAAACTGGAAACGTTGGCTAGAGTAGGAAGAGACATGTTGGTCCAGTTTAATGATCACTGGTCAAAGAAAGGGAAGAAAACCAAGATCTGAGACCCCCATCGTTTCCCATGTAAGTTTATTTTAAAGCAAAACAATATAAAACATTTATTTAGGGGCCCAGTTTTTGCATCTATCAGATGACATAGTTGGACTAAGAGGGTTTCAAGCTATTCCTTGGAGCCCTGGAAGTGCCTGAAGAATCTCTGCTTTGGGCAAGGAGGAAGCCAGGCAGATGTGGCTTCTGGGCAGCTGCATATACATTTGTTTAAATGGTGAGATTCCAGACCAAATTGGCAAAAAGGAGGGATTCTGAGGGAGAAAAAAGTTTGAAAACCATTGACCGAATTATCCTGAAGGTCTTATTTTACCTCCAAATCTCTGTATTCCAAATCATTTTGATATTTTGAAAACAAAATCCCAGAATTATTGTGCTGGGCCTGGTTTTAGGTAAAGACCATGTTGGGTTATCTCTATTGACAGGACCCTTCTTGACCATTGTTTTCTTTTCTTTCTTTCTTTTTTTTTTTTTTTTTTTTTTGAGACAGAGCCTCAAACTGTCACCCTGGTTAGAGTGCTGTGGCATCACAGCTCACAGCAACCTCCAATTCCTGGGCTCCCAAGGGAGTCTCTTGCCTCCACCTCCCAAGTAGCTGGGACTACAGGCGCCCGCCACAACGCCCAGCCATTTTTTGGTTGCAGCCGTCATTGTTGTTTGGCGGGCCCAGGCTGGATTCAGCTCAGGTGTATGTGTCTGGCGCCTTAGCCTGTTGAGCCACAGGTGCTGAGCCTCTTTTTTTTTTTGAGACCGAGTCTAACTGTGTCACCTTTGGTAGAGAGCTGTGGCATCACAGCTCACAGCAACCTCAAACTCCTAAAGCTTAAGTGATTCTCTTGTCTCAGCCTCCCAAGCAGGTGGAACTACAGGTACTCGCTACAACGCCTGGCAATTTTTTGTTGTAATTGTCATTGTTTGGCAGGCCCAGGGCTGGGTTTGAACCCGCCAGCCCCAGTGCAGTGGCTGGCCCCTAGCTGCTGAGCTACAGGTGCCAAGCCCTTGGCCATTATTTTCTAAACAATGACTATGGGTACTGTCTACTGTTGGAATGCTTCCTCAAATCTAAGATGGCATTAACTATAAAGTACACAAATACTTTATGCACAAGAAAAATACCCATTTCAACTGAACACTTTCTCCATCTGTTATAAGACACATCTAGGTTGCAAAGATGATAAAATGTGAAGACCTATGTGTTTTACAGTCAAAGAGACTGGGGAAGAGGATTTTTTTTAACCACCTCATTCTTGATTCTGTGGCATGTTGTTCACACAGTGTGTAAATGTGTGGAAATACCTGAGTAAAGCCTTGAGCAATAGGATGAGCTCAAGCTCTTTTGCAAACTGCTTTGAGTAAATACTTTTATCTCTTAGAAATAACTGTAGAGGTGGCACCTGTAGCTTAAGCGGCTAAGGCGCCAGCCATATACACCAGAGCTGGCAGGTTCGAATCCAGCGTGGGTGTGACAAACAGTGACAACTACAACCAAAAATAGCTGGGCGTTATGGCAGGTGCCTGTAGTCCCACCTACTTGGGAGGCTGAGGCAAGAGAATCTCTTAAGCCCAGGAGTTTGAGGTTGCTGTGAGCTGTGATGCCACAGCACTCTACCCAGTGCTATAGCTCGAGGCTCTGTCTCAAAAAAATAAAAGAAAGAAAGAACTATAGAATTACAGGCAGACTGATCTTCTTTGTCCCTGGATTTTAAATCATGAGTTGAAGTTTATTTTTGAATCACATCATCACTTTCTAGCCATGTGAAATTAGGTATATTACTTCTTGATTCCAATTTTCTCATTTGTAGAATAGAGATGATAATGGTGCTAATATCCTCATAAAGTCATTGAGGATTAAACAAGTTAATCCTTGTAAAGCCCTTAAAACAGTGGTTCTCAGTTCTCCAGGCGGCACCTGTAGCTCAGGGGGTGGGGTGCCAGCCATATATACTGAGGGGGACAGGTTTGAACCCAGCCCTGGCCAAACTGCAACAAAAATACAGGTAGGCATCATGGCCGGCGCCTGTAGTCCCAGCTACTGGGGAGGCTAAGGCAGGAGAATCACCTAAGCCCAGGAGTTGGAGGTTGCTGTGAGCTGTGTGATGCCATGGCACTCTACCCAGGGCGATAAAGTGAGACTCTGTCTCTACAAAAAAAAACCAGCCAGGCATTGTGGCAGGCGCCTGCGGTCCTACCTACTTGGGAGGCTGAGGCGAGAGAATCAGCCCAAGAGCTGGCGGTTGCTGTGAGCTTTGACGCCATGGCACTCTACCAAGGGTGAAAAAGTGAGGCTCTGTCTCTTAAAGAAAAACAAAACAAAACAAAAAACAGTGGTTCTCAATCTTCCTAATGCTGCAACCCTTTAATACAGTCCCAAAGGTCGAGAACTGCTGCTTTAAAACATTTGTGTGTGCTTACAGTGCAGTGAGTTCTATGTATAAATGTTAAGTAAACATTATTAAATTTTAAAAAATATTCAAGTTGCTTATCACCTAAGAGATAAACCTCGCCCTGTGCTTTCATGTTCCTGCACTACCGTGCACAATCTAGTGAGCTGACCCTTCCATGACATGCCCAGCCAAAGCCCAGCTCCTCTGATTCCCTGTCTGTGGCTCCTCCTGTCAGACCAAGTGTAATTTCAGGTGCCTACATCCAGGATGTTCCCAGGATCCTACAGGGATCACATCTTGGTCAACAGGGTTGGGTGAATATCAGTTTTCTTTGAATTTACTTTCTGTAATAGTAGAGGCGTATTTTTCATGTTTTGGTCCCTTAATTGTGATTAGTTCAATCATTCATTTCTTCATTCAGCAGTTACTATTTGAAAGTCTTATGTGTCAGATAAATGCAAGCTCTTTTTCAAAATTTACTCACTTCGTGAAGAAAAAGAAGTCATAAGGATAAAGTCCACACTGTCTTTATTCCAGATTTGACAGCAGAAGCCGTCAGTGTAGCCATTGCAGCACCTCCGTCAGAGGGGGAGGCTAATGCTGAGCTCTGCCGGTATCTTTCCAAGGTCTTAGAGCTCAGGAAGAGTGATGTGGTTTTGGATAAGGTAGGTCTCTCTCTCCCCTCTTTCTGTCTTTAAACATTTTTATTATTACAAATCAATCATGACTCATAAAATACTGATTTTATTCTTTTTCAAGTAACTGGAAAACCAGCCATTTTAACTCTCATATAGCACAAAAGCTGAGAATTCTTCCTGTTTAGTTTTCTTCCTCCCTACCAGCCCCGTCCTTACTCAGACTGTCTACACCAGGGGTCCTCAACCTACAGCTAGCGGGCCACATGCGTTGGTGTGAATTGTATTTGTTCCCGTTTTGTTTTTTACTTCAAAATAAGATATGTGCAGTGTGCATAGGAATTTGTTCATAATTTTTTTTTAAAAACTATAGTCCAGCCCTCCAACGGTCTGAGGGACAGTGAATTGGCCCCCTGTTTAAAAAGTTTGAGGACGCCTGGTCTATACTCTGTACTTAAGATTTCTCAGCTGTCATCATTTCTAGCATTTTCTCCTTTCTAAATTTATTCTGAACTTGTCAGGTTAAGGTTGCCTGCCTCTTAGTGTAAAGTGGTTCCTGTTGATTATCTCCGTGCATGAGTCCATCAAGTATTGCTGATCCACACACTGCCCTTGCTCATTAAGAGAAGCTTGTTAGGAAGACAGAGATTCATCTAGAGTCGTTTATTACTCTTGGTTTTGAACTAGGGGTGGGTATCAGTGTCATCTGGAAATGATTTCCAAATCACCTGGGCATCATCTTAGCCTTCCTGGAATAGAATCTGTAGGATCCACGTTTGTATTTCCTAGAGAGCTGCATTGCACAGCTGCTGTCCCAGTCCTGGCTGATCAGAGCCACTGATGGATGTGCTGCCCCTAAGAGCCATCTGTGTCCTGCATCTGCAGCAGGTAATCTCTGGTTTTTGGCTGGTGCTCATGCTCTGACCTTTGCCTGAAAGGTGCTCCCCACTTTTCCACCTGTGCAGACTCCATCCATGTAGCTAAATCCTTGCTCAGGTTTTATCTTATGTAAAGCATGTGTTTTGAGAACAAATCCTTTTTAAAGTTGTTTTAGGTGATTATGAAATTACAGCATTTACAGTCCTACAGAATCTATTTCAGTAAGTCTAAGGTGATCCCCAGGTGATTTAGAAATCATGCCCCCCCCCCAAAAAAAAAGAAAAGAAAAAGAAATCATACCCAATATGATTGGTTTTGTTTGGAATTTTCAGAAATTTTAACAATGTAGAGAATAGCAATTTGTTTCTATTTAGAATTATTTTTATACAGGCGTGGCGCCTGTGGCTCAAC
>CAUYON010132553.1:0-27158 GCA_963573935.1 Arctocebus calabarensis
AATAATGAATATTGTAAATCACAGATTTAAGTGTGCACATGACTGCAAAAGTATATAAGGTAGTGAGAAATAAAGTTAAGGAGTTATTTGCCACAAAAAGAGCTTATAGCCTGTTTCTTGCGCTTCTGAACATTGCAGTGCGGACTTACACCTGAGGCAAAGCTATAGCCCCTCCCGTCTCTGGTCACGCAACACAGCCCTTTATAATGGACCTCACTACAAAGACACTCCCGGAGGCTGGTGGGTGACCCTAAGTGGTTAGGACACTGTGAGCAGCCCATCCCCCACAGGAGTTTGATTCCTTGGTGGTGAGTCTTCTCACAATCTCCAAGTACCTAAAGCTGTCTTTTATCTGAACATCTAAAGAAATGGGTGGTCCCCTGTAGTAAATAATCATTTACTGTAATAGCTGGCAGCCAATTCCAAAGGGCACTGTTTTGGTGGTGACTCGTCAGCCATTGTTCACATGGAAGTCGTATTCTCTCATACCATAAATTAATCCCTGGGACCCTACAAGTCAAAAGGATCAGGTAATTTACTGTATAAGAGAGCCGAGCTTCACACTTGAGAGGACTCTGTTCCCCACTCTTCACCTTCTACAGACAGAACTGCTAACAGGGAGGGAGGGGCACCCTTCTGTGTTCCCTCAGAGGTCTGAGTTAATGCAAGTCCCCTCTAAATTGTTTTATGTGATATTGAGTATAGCACAGAGGAAAGAGGAGCTTGAATTTCAGCTGGGTTTTGTTTGTTTGTTTGTTTGTTTTGAGACTGAGTCTCACTTTGTTGCCCTTTGGTAGAGTGCTGTGGCATCATAGCTCACAGCAACCTCAAACCCTGGGGTTCTAATTATTCTCTTGCCTTAGCCTCCTGAGTAGCTGGGACTACAGGCACCTGTCACAACACCTGGCTATTTTTTGAGATGGGATCTCGCTCTTGCTCAGGCAGGTCTCAAACTCCCATGAGCTCAGGTGATCCACCTGCCTCGGCCTCCCAGAGTGCTAGGATTACAGGTGTGAGCCACCACGCCCAGCGAATCTCAGCCTTTGATTAAGCTGACGTCTGGTGTTAAAGCTCTTAAATCTCTTATTATCAGATTCTAGCTGAGATAAACAGCTGATACTCCTGCCTTTTTATTTTTATATTTATTTATTTACTTATTTTGAGACAGAGTTTCACTATGTTACCCTCAATAGAGTGCTGAGGCTCACAGCAACCTCCAACTCCTGGACTTAAGCGATTGTCTTGCCTCAGCCTCCCAAGTAGCTGGGACTACAGGCGCCTGCCACAATGCCTGCATAGTTTTTGTTGCAGTTGTCATAGTTGTTTAGCTGGCCTGAGCTGGGTTCCAACCCACCACCTTTGGTGTATATGGCAGGCACTGAGCCATACTACTGGCTTTTGCACTTTATTTTTTAATAACCAAGGTACCTGCTGTGAGCTGTGATGCCAAAGAATTCTACCCAGGGCAACAGCTTGAGACTCTGTCTCAAAATAAATAAATAAATAAATAAATAAATAACCATGCTACCCTCTCAAGTGAGTCACCTAAACAATAAGCCTTAACCAAGGAAGAACCAGGTATGTCCCAAGGGATGCAAAGCAGACCTCACAAAATCCAGAACCATCCCAAAGAGCCCCCCCTGAAGTTCAGTGGCTGTAAATGGAGTACAAGTCTCATTTGTCTGCCATGTTTCTAGGCTCTCAGCTCCTTGGCTGAGTGCCTATGCAAGAAGGCTCCCTACCCCTCACAGTCCCCGCAGATGGAGAACGACAAGACAGTCCACGGAAGGGAAGTATCAGGAACAAATGAGCACCCCCAAAGCTGCCTGCAAAAGCACAGAGCCTCCCCACTAGACCAAAGGGTGGAGTGGTTTTGTGAGTCTTGCGGGAAGTACAAAGCAGGCAGTATGAGAAAGAGAGACTTCCCGGAGAGGGTGCAGCAGAGGCAGTCCCAAAGATCTCCTCCTGCACCGCAAGCGGTGTTCCAAGGACTAGGCTAAGACGGCGAAAGACTCCCGTCACTGCAGATGGTTAAGGGGAGGGTTCGTGCACACATTTGTCTCCAGTAACCCATTGGTCTGTGGGGGCCACCAGGCACAGACCTGTTAATTCATGGCACCAGTTAGGTCCCCCTAGAATTGCACTTTCCCTAAAAT
The DNA here is from genome assembly GCA_963573935.1 of Arctocebus calabarensis. Lineage (NCBI taxonomy): Eukaryota > Metazoa > Chordata > Mammalia > Primates > Lorisidae > Arctocebus > Arctocebus calabarensis. The sequence goes on from CAUYON010132553.1 coordinate 2,157, forward strand.
ATCTAGGCAACAAGGGTTGAGATGGCGAAAGCCCCATAGGGATGGAATTTCTTAAAACAGATGCCCCTACCGAAAGCTTAACATGTTGGGAACAAAAAATATGTTGATCAGTCCAAAATGTGTTGGACTAATATATTGATTAGTTTGCAAGACCAGCTCAAACAAGCAGGCTTATAAGGGCTTTTGGAGGCCCATGTTCTACCCTATGGTATGACAGAGAAACACAGAAGGAAGATACTAGTTTTGGAAGAAAAAGGGATAAAACAATATAAATATTTCTATAAAAAGTACTAAAGTATAAAAAGTATAATAGCATCGTTATACCAAAGACTAGTCAAATAAATCTATTTTTTTCCCATTAGTCAAGATTTTGTAGAGAAGACAATAGTAATTTTTGCTGTCCACTTATCCAGATTTCACAGAAAATGAGGCCAGGAATGTGATTGGTAAGTTCTTACCCTTCTGTGGGCCTGCCCGGTCCTGGGCCGCCTTTCCTACAGCTTCTGGAAGAGCAGAGTGGCTCTGGGGATCCTGTTCATAGTGCCAAAGGTGGAGGGGCCAAGAAAAAGTTTGCCTTTAGTTCTCTGAAGTTTTGCTGAAAAATCAGCTCATAAAGGTTACTAGGAGAGATGGTAGATAAGTTTATTCATGTGATCATGGGGGAGAACCACAGAAGGAGTGCCTCCTTCCTGAGAAATGGAAACTCTCAAGAAAAAACTTAATCCCTTGTCAAGGAGTGGGAACAACTAGCTGAATAAAACTCAGGAGGTCCACCAGGTTGGGGGTCTGAGATTCAGGGGAGACTCACCTCATCCTCTGTAGCCAGGGAGGAGCCACAGGGTATCAAGGGCCCCTGGTACCAAAGAGTCAGGTCCCAACAATGTTCCACATGAAGAAGGTAGCGGTAAGAAGGCAAAAGTGGAGGTGATATTTCATTTTAGACATTTTACTGCCAAAATAACATCACAAAATCAAAACATGTCACAAAAAATCAAAGTAGGGAACTAATTGTATATCTATACCGTAAAATCATATATGTATTATATGATAATGCCCAAGTAACCAGGTCATACAGACTGTTAACTATCTATAATTTCTATGATGAAATAGCTACCCTTCTAATTTGAGCATATTTTATAGTCTGGTAAGTAAATCCTCACATTTGTAGATCTCATCATCTAGTTGGGTTTGTGCATACCTGTGGTCAGGGCATAGGTATATCCAACAGTGAGCAGAGGCATCAACTCCCAGAACACAAGAGTTAAATTGTCCATAGCTGATCGGTCCACATGTGCTTTATTGCTGAAGACTTTATGTGTTGTCGTTGTAAAGAATGGGTTAGTTTCATTACAATGCCTCTGTAAAGGGTCAAAACAAAGTACAGGTACCTTTGTCTTTCAGCTTTCACCACAAAGCATTCACTGAACATGTATCTTTCCCCACTGCCAGTGGAGACAGTGTTAGAAGCTGGAAAAAACCTGGAAGTCTAAGGAATTCGTTTATCTTATTTTGATGCAACTCTTGATACTAAGACTTATTATGACAAATCCACACTAAATTCTAAACAAGGTCAGGACTTCCCCACCAGAATGGGACATAGGTTGTTCCAACTCAGAAAATTCCTGTGCCAGTAACAGGTATCCAGCAAACCTACATTATTATAAGTGATCTGGCTTGAGTTAGAGGCAATAAGAACCAGGGTCTTATGCAGAAGGATTACAAAGGCTTGGAGACAAATAACTGTGTTCAAAAACTTGGCTCCCCTGGTTCTACCACTTGGGGGAACTCATTCAACTTCTTTAAGTTTGCTTAAATTCTCCATTTGCTCATTGAAAAAAACCAGTAATTATAGCCCTGATGTGGCAGGTGTAACACTACTCCAAACCATGTACGTGTAATATCACACTCTTTTTATCCCTAAATTAAACTAAGTCTGCTCCAAGTCTACATCCACCTGAGCAGCAGGAAATTCAATGTTAGTATTACTGGGACTCCCGCTGGCTCTCAGGATTAGAATCCAGAACAGGGAAGAAGACTTTTCTTTCTGGTTTGTACTCCAATGCAGAGCACATTGTTGATGTTTCTTGTTCAAATTCTTGCATCAATTGATAAGGATTTCTGTTTTTGTACCAAGAAAGTGAAAGAATAATTGAAGGAGCTAAACCATTACATTGGTTAAAGGGAGTGGGATGCTTAAGGAAAAAAACTGGCATTGACTAAGATTGGTGACCTTTCATTCATATACTGTAGCAGGAGGAAGAAGTCTGTGTGTCCATCCTGGGTAAATCTCTGAGTCTTCTGATGGGAACATTCTTCTGTTAGTTTCTGTCTTTGTCTGGAATTTTCTCTCTGTTCCTCCTAAGTTATTTTCTTATGATTTCTATGTGTATCTCTGTTATTCTTTATGTCATCACTCATTGTTAAACTAGCCATGATATTTAGTATTTTTTTCATTTATTGACTTTTAAAATAAAGTTTTAGGTACCAATTTGTAATTTTAAAAGACCATTTATTTGGTCATTGACTATTTTTCTATAAATATACCAACATTGTATTTTAGTTGATTAATTGTTTTTCCTGAGGGCCATTCAACTTTAATAAGGAAAAAAAATGTTCTGGACTTAGTGAATTTGATACATTTATACCATCTGAAACTAGATTACATCGTATGTAGGAAGTGTAATGAATGATCAAAGAAGCATTGCCAAGTGAAGCACTCTGATATTCTTCTTTAATATGTAGATAAAAAGTGTTTGAAATTAATATATTATTTGTATGCAAAATGAAGCAGCTAAGATTCTTGAAAACAGTTTATTTTCTTTCAATCCTGTTTACTCTATTAATATACTGAGCAAATTCCTTTTGCTAGATAGTGCCAAAGTAAACTTTTGCCCAGACTGTGTGTGATGATTTTTTGATTCTCTGAATTAATAAGGCTTATGAAGTTTATGAATAGATAGACTGTCTGGTGAGGAGTCTTCATCAAACTCAATTACACCCCAGGACTGGGTCCTGAGTGATCAGTTGAGACCTGTCAGTTTAGCTACTTTATTCCTTATGGGGTGTAATTTACATTTGTTAATAACATTCACATCTCAATCAAGTTCCAAGAGACTCACTTCATTTCTACTGTGCTTCCACATATTTAGAGCCTGGCTGGGAGCTCTAACCCCTTTTCCTTCCTCCCTTCTCCTCTACCTCTATACTGACCAGAATATTTTCCTACTTTCCTGTAGGAAACTGAAAAATGATCCCTAAAGATATTAAGATATCAGGTTCTAATCCCTATGACTGGTAAAAGTTGCTTTTAAGGGGAAAAATTCTTAGCAGTGTGATTAGAGATCTTGACATGGAGAGATTACCCAATTTCATCTTTGTGGGCTCTAAATGCTTTAGTGTCCGTATGAGATAGGCAGGGAGGGACTCCAGACAGAAGAGGAGGTGACGCGACCCTGGGGCGGAAAGGAGGGTGGTGCAGTCAGAACGCACCGATGCTGACAACCACCAGAAGCCGGAAAAGGCCAGAAGGGGCGGATACTGCTGACATCTCCATGTCTGAGTTCTGACCTCCAGACCTGGGAGAAAATACATTTTTTGTTTTAAGTGATCTCCTTTATGGTAATTTTTATAGTAGTTATGAAGATCTAACACATTCCCTTAGCCCTATCTTCAGAGAATACTTGCTGGACTTATATGTAGATAATGAGGAAAAAAGTAGCTGGAACTTGGGCTGTTGTGAGGTGTTCTCTTCCGTCCTTGAAGGAAAGAGACAAGTAGCAGAAGAGAAACTGTGGCAAGAAGACAAGCACCTTTCAAGCTAATTTCCAGACTAGCCTGTACCTGTTGTTTGTCTAATCCTATTTTTAGGTTGTAATTTTCAGACCCCCTTGCCTGCTCAGCCTTTGACAGTGAGAGGCATTGATGGGATATTGCAAGACAGGAATAGCACTTTTTTGTTTGTTTGTTTTACTACTTTGGATCATCCCTCTTGTGACAGCAGCAGCAACAGCGGGTCATTGCCGTTTCCTGTGCACCTGGTGTGTCCCCAGAGAGGGAGGAGGTGCTGCCCCGCCCCCAGCCCTCTCAGTTGCTCAGCCTTCCTGAACTCTGGCTTCAGCAGGGACATTGATGGTCTGCACTCTTGGCTTCTGCACTATAAGCAGGATTTTGGTTTCCTGGCTTCCTACAAAGCTGTAGTGCAGTGGATCCAACAGCTTAAAACTAATTAGTTTTTACTTTTGCAACTCAATGATCGTGGCTTCCGGCTGCCCCCAGACCCCTGCAACTCCTCCATGCTTTCCAGCCTTTCTCCCTACACAAAGTTCCTGTGTTGGCAGTATCTGTGCTACATACAGACTTCCTCCACAACAAGATTTTCATATGGTATGGGATGTGGTTTTATGTCCCCACAATGGTGCTGAAATAATATTTATCTCTAGATTAAAACCTGATGGTATAAGGACTATCTGGCAAATTATTCCTTTCCATTGATGAGTTAATTAGGCCAGATTAACTCTCAGCTAACCATTTATTCTTTCATGTATTTTTCACTCATATAGTCATACAACAGCTATTTTCTATTGCCATTATTCACTCATTAATCCATGCACAAATCCTTATCAAGAATTACTTAATTGGTGACTTACTTCATTCTTTGTTTTTATTCTTTTTGTTTACTACTTTATGATAGCAGTAGTAATTTATAAACATGGTTTGTATCAGCTCAAAGAATTAGAAGTTGTATTGTTTTAAACACACAGTCTTAGTCTGTTTTGTGTTGTTATAAAGTAATATTTGAGGTTGGGTAATTTATAAAGAAAAGAAGTTTACCTGGCTTGTAATTCTGCTGTCTGGACTACTGAGCTTCTGGGGAAAGCTTCAGATAGCTTCCACTCATGGTAGAAGGTGGAGCTGATGTGAACAGATATCACATGGTAAGAGAAGACAGGAAACAAGGAGGGTGGTGCCAGGCTCTTTTTAACAACCAGCTCTGATAGAGTGAGAACTCAACTCATCACTGCAAAGACAGCACCAACTATTCATGTGGGATCCACCCCCATGACCGAAACACATCCCATTAAGCTTCACATCCAACATTGGGGATCAAATCATAATATTGGGTTTGGAGGACAAACCCCCAAACTGAAACTATTGAATCATTATAAGCACAAATAAGTATAAGATAATTTCTTATTTTTAAATTTCAATAATTTAATGCTGATACTTTTCAAAACAAATCTTGTGAATACTCAGTGTTAGAAAAAAATGCTGAAGCATTTGGAGATTGTTACTCATTTCTTATATCTGTGAAACTAAAATTTTATTTATGTGTCTTAAATTTAGATTATTTTGACTCCTCAATAATTAGACACTGGAAACACATTTTTTAAAAAATTATAAGCAATTAAGGCTTTTAAGAATATATATTGCATTTGTTATGGGGCACAACTGCTTTTAGTTATGGGAAAACCACCACTTGCATTCAGTCAACTGGTATTTGTTAATATTACTGGGTGACAGGCACAACTAAAGAATTAAAATGTTTAAGATATGATAACTTCAAGAACTTCAACCACTCTGTAAGTTAATGGAAAAGTTTTCTGAAATCAATAGTTTTTGTTTTTACAATGTTCCTTAGAAAAATGTTTCCTTTGTAAGCATGCATTTAAATTGCCCTTTGCCTATATTTTCTACTTTTTCTTGTTGGTCTATAATAAAATAGTCTATTATATGTTTTCCTCTTTAAGGTTTTTCTCAGTGAAAATGAGAAAAGGTCCTAAAGACAATAAATTCATTGTGTAAAAATGTTGGACTATCAATGCCTCTGTTTTTAAGATACTCAGACCTGGGCTTGAGTGTTCTTTTGGGGGTTCTTTTGGGGCACAAGATGGGGAGTGTTTGAAGAGGTCAATCTCAATGTAAAATGCTGTTATTGTGGACATGTGGCCTGTGGGTAGACTGAGGCAGGAACTGCTTCTCTTCAGGCTCAGGTGTGAAACAGTTTAGGATGCCTGAGCATGAAGAGCTATGGATTGACTCATAGTGCAGAGAGCCATGAAGCTGGGTTGGATGGCTGTCCTTACAGAAACGTTGGTAACAAAGCAAGGCTAGGTGAGAACCTGAGAGGTACTCTATACATTGCTTTTCCCTTCTGTCCTTCCTGGACTTTGAGAAAATATTTTTAAAATATGGTATTAAGAGTGGTAGTAAGAATGAGGTATATCTGATGCCTATGATTAAGCATTAGAGGGAAAGCAGTGTCTCTTCTCTTGAAGTCCAAGTGTGAGAACAGTGGACATTGGCAGAAGAAGGTGTTGGTACACTCTCCAAGGACATTTTCATAAGGATTGCCATACTGGAAAAATCTCAATGGCTGGTGAGTCGAAATTCTGGTGTTCAACTAGTGTGTAGAAGATTATGTCATTGAAACTTAGGTGTTAAAAAGGAAAAACTGCATTTCTTTCAAGTTATAGACCAGAGACTAAGACATTTGGGTACCATCCATATCTTCACAGGTCTTAGTCTTTTCCTTTCAGTTTAATGAAGAAAGAAACAGGTTGTCAGCAGGTCATCTGAGAGAAGACCCAGGTACCTGCCTCGCACTTGTTGGCTTTATGACTTTGGCCACTTAAAATCTCTGACCTTCAAGTTTTGCTTGACAATGAGAGCATTACTTCTGATTAAAGAGTGTTCGAGTAGTACTCACAGATTCCAAAATCACTTGATCTTCATTTTTAATTTTAATATTAAAACATACCCATGTTGAGTTATTTTAAACTGTAATAGTTTTAAACTCTCAAATGTGTTACACACTAGATAGTAACACCTTTAAAGTAAATGCCAATTTTATATTAAATTCTGCTGCCAGCTTAATTTTAGTATTGACCATGGCACACAGCTTCCCATTTCCTTTGTTTAACAGAATGGTTCTCAATTCTGGTCAAGGGAGAACAGCAAAGAACCTGGGGTTGCTTTGTTGAAAATTAAACAAAACCCACAAACCTAGAACTCAAGGTCCAAACCTAGCATATTCTGATTTAGTTAGTTTTAAAATTCTGTAGAGGATTTAAATACCAGAAACCAATCTGAAGAACTAATATAATCCACTGTCCTTTTTACCCTCTCTTCCCGGAAAACTCAACTGATAATATTGTGACCTTAATGTTTTTTACGGAATATGGGACATTTTTATCAGTGAGGTTTGAAATTGGATAGCCACATGCGAAAGAATGAAACAGAATCCATATCTTGCACCACTCACAAAAATTAATTTGAGATGGATAAGAGACTTAACTTTAAGGCATGAAACCATAAGAATTGTACAGGAAAATGTAGGGAAAACTGGCCTGGTGAAGAATTTATGACTATGACCCCAAGGCAATCATGGGGACAACAAAAATTAATAAATGGGATTTGATTAAGTTTAAAAAGCTTCTGCATAGCTAAGGAAATAATCAACAGAGAAGACAGGCAACTTACAGAATGGGAGAAAGTATTCATGAGCTAAACATCCAATAAAGGGCTAATATCCAGAATTTACAAAGAACTCAAGCAAATCAACAGGAAAAAAAACCCAAAAAACCCTTATTAAAAAGTGGGCAAAAATATGAGCAGAAACTTCTCAAAAGAAGAAAGAGAAATCGACAATAAACATGTGAAGCAATACTCAGTGTTGCTAATCATCAGGGAAATGAAAATTAGACCACAATGAGATATCACCTTACCTCATTAAAAGAGCAAAATAATAGATGCTGGCATGAATGCAGGAAGAAAAAACTGCTTAAAGGTTGATGGTAGAACTGAAAATTAGTGTGTACACACTTTTGGACAACAGCATGGCGTTTCCTGAAAGAACTAAAAGTAGACCCACCATTTGATCCAGCAATCCTACTACTGGTTGTATATTAAAGGAAGAGAAAACTTCTCATCAAAAAGACACCTGCACTCAAATGTTTATTGTAGCAGAATTCCCAGCTGAAAAGATGTGGAATCAACCCAAGTGCCCATCAGTTCACACGTGGATTAACAAAATATGGTGTATGTGTGCTATGAAGTACTACACAGCCATAAAGAAGGATGAATTAATACCTTTTGTAACAATCTGGATGGAACTGAAGATGATTCTCCTAAGTTAAATATCTCAAGAATGGAAAAACATCACAAGTACTCACTATTAAACTGGAAGTAACCTATGAACACTCATGTACACAGAGGGAAGTATAAAACTTAGTGGAATTCACCCAGGGGTGAAGGGGCAAGAGTAAAGGGGCAAAACCTACCTAATGGGTACAATGGGACTTATAGCTGGAACTCAAGCATTATAAAAGTGATCCATGAACCCTAAAACATTGGTACCCCACTCCCTTTTTAAAAAATAATTTTAAAATATGCACTGTTGCCTCCTGAGCTCCAGGGGAGCTCCAGACTCAGCCTCCTTGTCTTTCCAATTTGCATACTTATCTTTTGAAAATATTTGCTCACTTTTCCTTAATTGATCTAAGTTGAGGCTCAGTGTAAAAGAAAATATATATATAGAAACTTTATATATACATAAAATATATAATTGACATTTTAAAATATTCCTTAGGTAATTCTAATAAGAGAACTTCATTGGCTTGGTGCCCATAGCACAGTGGTTAGGGCGCCAGCTTCATATACTGAGGGTGGTCGGTTTGAACCCAGTCTGGTCTAACTAAAAATAAAATAAAAAAGTAAACTTCTTAAAAAAAAAAAAAGAGAGAGAGAGAAGTTCGTTAAGAAACACTAAACTAAACCAGATTACAAGCTCCACTGGAAGAAACAATCATGTTTCATCTCCAGAATATTGGATATAAACCTTGGTTAGTAAGTATATGTTGATTGCCTTATTTTTGTCCTTTTTAAAGAGGGAAGAAGATGAAAAAGCGGTTGGGGAAGAAAATTCCCTTGAGAATGTCCAGTCCTACACCTCCTGGGTGCAGGGCACAACTACAACAGGCACTTTAAATAACAAGTGCAAACGTTGTAAACTAATTGTTTGAAATATCATATTAATCTGAAATAAAATAAATTAATTAACCAATAAATATATACCCGGTTCTGCCAATTCCAACCTGAAAACTTAGGGTGTAAGTTCATAGGTCCTTCCGAACATCTCTGTGGATCCTAAAAGACAAGCGACTTTGAGAGATTCCTGCTAGCCTCTAGTAACCATCCACCCTGTTCACCCTGTTTAGTCACTGACTGAAATGGAAAGCATCAGGTAAGGCCAAAATCTTAGGTCCGAAATCGTTATTGTCAAAAAGCAATTGGAGAAATGTTCTTGAGAACACAATTTTTTTTTTAATGTTTTGTCACAGTATTTGTAAGTTACGTTTGAGGGCAACACCGATGTTCATTATGCTTCCAAATCCAATGTGAATGAATAACAGTGGATCACAACCTATCTGCAAATAGTGGGCCTTTGTCATAGGTGGGTCATCACCTGTACAGATGAGGAGGTTTCTAATCTTGCATCTGCTGAATTATTCTCAACCCCTTTGGGTGGCCCATTAGGCCTTCTGTAATCTGACCCAGGTTCTCTGCTCTCCACGCCACTGAAATGTCCAAATAAGATAAAGGCTAGTGTCTTTTACAAATTGCAAGCACAAGATTTGTAGATCTTTACTAATCAGAGTTACTTTACCATACTAGTTCACTCTTCTTCAAAATGCAAACCTCTCTCTCTGGGAAAGTCTGTCTGAAAGTATGACGCATTTCATCAGCAATTGTGCCAGTTCTTATGCATATGACTTATAAATTATTTGTACTCTCATGAAATTGGTCTTTTTCTGTGCTACAGTGATGGTGAGGGATGGAGGGTAGAGGGATTCTGCTGTGTACACATAGTGATAATGAAGAATTTTTCTAGTTTTTTGGCCTGAGGGTCTCTAAGTTCACTTTAATATAGCAAGTTATATTAATTAGGGATATATAAAGAATAATCTATCTCTTTACTGGTTTGTTATTGTGTTACTACAGCTATTCAGTATTGTTTTGAACCTATTCTCATCACAAAGAATAGAGTCAGGATTTCCCTTGTATTTTAAAGAAGAAAGAAAGGACACCAAACTTCTCCAACAATCTGGAATTTTATTCCATCCATATACATGCATAGTAACAACATTTGTTGAGAAATTATTTCTATGAGAAGTAGAACATTATCTTTGTGATCACCAGGGGCAGTATTGCTACTCTTATATTTAAATAGATCTTATATATGAATTAAATTCATACTTGCAGCATTGAGTTTAGGGTTTCGATTTAGAATGTGCCTTTCAAAAGATAAAACTGATTAGTACTACCTCATTACTTACAATACTGCTTCCAGTAATTTTGTTCATTCTTTACAAAGTATTGCATTTAACAGCAAAGGTTTAAAAATTGAGACAGAGCTGCATCAGCGAAAGAAAATACAAGTACTATACAAGAAAATTTTGCCATCTTCATTTAACATACATGTTTAAGATTAAGAAAATGGACAGAAACATTGGCTACATACAAATGCAAAGCCTAGTGACTAAGGGACGGTATCTGCTAAAATATAAAGTGCAAATGGAGCCTGATTATCCAAGAATTGAAATCTTAAGGCGAACTTACAGCACGTGTATTTAGAACATCTTTGCAAGTTATATTTTAGCATATACACAAATCTGCAACAGCATATAAGAAAAAAAAATCAAGATACACAAGTGCTTTTGAAGCTATTTCTAAAATGCTTTTCTGTATTGTTTGTGACTATTTTCTTTAAAAGCTACTATACAGTGCAAACCATATGTGCTACACAATAACTATACAATAACATTACAAATGACTTTAATATAAAGTTCTTAAATAAAAAATAACATAACCACAGCTATGAATACTGCTGGTAAAATAAATTAATTTTTTTTTTTGAAAATGGCACCAATAATACACTTTACTAATGGACTGTAATGAAATTTCACCTTAAGTCTTCAACTCAGCCAGAATGAATTAGCTCCTGATTGCCCAGATGTAATTCAAACAGCTTTTTTTTTTCTGGACTGGATAAGCAACATTCTAAACACTGGTACCAAAGGTGACGGATGTTTATTTCGTTAGTTCATTTGACATGTTCCGCAGCATGTGAGGAGCAGTAAAACTTCTTGTGAGTTATAAAGTTTGAAAGGTTGTTGAACTGGATGTCACACAGCCTGCAGTACTTCCCGCTGGTCGGAGCCTGGGCGGAACCGTTCACCCCTTTCGCTAGACTAGACAACTGTTCCTCTGCGGAGGGAATTGCGGGGGAGACGTTCTCGTTGGCAGCTAAGGGGGCCTCCGAGATCCACGCGGGAGATTTGTGGCCGTCTTCGTGCTGCGGAGTCTGGGCAATGTTCTCCTGCTGCGGGTTGGCGGCGGCCCTCTCGTCTGCTTTTAGCCCCCCGTTCACTATCACCATGCCTCTGTTTTTGGGCAACAGTGGCAGCGAATCTTTCTTCAGCGCCGCACACCCGTTGGAGGACGCCTGGACTTTGGGGGACTCGTTTTCTGTGTTTGTGCTTTGCTCCAGGTCAGTGTTCTGCATGACCAGAGAACCGGAAAGGTAATCACTCGGCTTTATTCCGTAGTAGGGAGAAAGCTGCTCAGCGCCTTTCGCTTTCTTTATTGCTCCGGGGTAAAGGCATTGCGGGAGAAAGAAATGCTTGCTCTCTTCTTTCGTGGCAATGAGCTGCGCGGCCTCACTGAAGACTTTCAGGCCCTGCAGGGTGGCTAAGTGGGATGAGAATAAGTTTCCATTGGGGGACGGCTGCTTTCGATTCCCGTTTTTCTCACATTTTACGATGCTTCTCTCGTAGCTGACGTCGGGGCTGTTTCTTTCACTTTCTGGGTTTGGGAACACTTTGCCGTCAAGCGGCCCCAGGTCGTTACGCTGGTGCGCAGTCACCGGGCAGAAATTCTGCTTGTGGGCCAGATAGTTTTCTACCTTATTGAAACTGATCTTGCACACGGTGCACTCGTGATAGTCCAGCAGCCTTTTGGGAGAGGTGGTTGTCCGCTCAGATTGGGATAAACACTTTTTGCTGAGATCTATGGGCACGTCCATCTCTAGGCAGGAAACGCTGGAATGAGGAGTGTCACATTTGGAAACGGGAACACATTTGTTGATGGTCAGAGAAGTCTCCAAGTGCTTTGAGACAATTCCTGGAAAGATGTCACACCTCGGGTGGTAGCACTCTCCTAGCCCTTCTGTGGGTTCTTGAGTGGAGGTACAGGGATTGCTGAGGTTGGCCACGTCGAGGAACCGCTGCTGGGCCAGCGGCGGCCTCTGCTCCTGTTCCGGCAGGCACATCTCGTACATCTTCCTCCGCTTGCGCGTGCGCATGGTTCTCTGCATGGCAGGCACTTTGCTGGAAGCTGACCTCTTCAGCGGAGGGTCGTGGCGCGTGGCGCAGTAGTACTGTTTGTGGACCATGTATGTTTCGTGCCGGCTGAAGGTTATGTTGCAAGCTTCACAGGTAGTCTTATTTGGGTCACTTTCCCCGTCCACTAAGGGGACGCTGGGGTTTTTCACATCCACAGGTTTTCCATTAATTTTCTCATCGCTGCTACTGGAGGTGGAAAGCTTCTTAGTTTGGGTGGAAAAGTCCTTGTCATGGCCCTTCCCATTGGGCCCAATTAAATCTAAAACGGCAGAAGAATTGATGCAAGACGTTTGAAGAAGTGGGTTCTCCGGATCAGCAGAATGAGCAGCTGGGTTGAGAAGGTTTATGGAGGTTTGGCCGGTGTTGGGACTCACAGCTTCAGACATCTTTTCTGACACCCCAGGGAACTCTGGGGACTTGGCCATCTGCTGCCATCGGCTGCTGCAGTAATGTTTTTTGTGCACTAGGTAATTATCCAAATTATTGAACGTTATGTTACACTCGAAACAAGTAGCCCCCTTGGGCATCAAAGGGCTGTAGATGACGGGAGGGTAGCTGCTGCTCCCGTGCCTCAGTCGCCGATGCACCAGTTCAGACATCTTGGCTAAGATCTCCGAGGCCTGAGGGACCATTGTGATATCTTGGGGAAAAGCGAACTGAGACAGGAAAGGGCCCACGGGGAAGGAAGGCCCCATATTAGGCTGAACTGGAGACGAGGCCAGCCTGGGGCTAGAGGGCTCAGACTTGATTTTTGTGTAAGAAAAGCTTTGTTTATTTGTTGGAGGCTGTATCTCTGGTCTCTGATTAGTGAGAAAGAGCTGGGTCTTTTTCTCGCACTTGTCCAGCTCTGTGTCAGAGCTGGCATCTTTAGTCTGCATGGCCTTTTGGCCTTGGGGGAGTTCGCTTCTGGCCATCAAGTCTGTGGCCGGCTGTAAGCTGTCGTCAGTTCCACTTGGAGAGGGCTGCAGGTCACTTTCTCTGGGAAGTTCGCTGCTTGGCACGTGCAGTTCCTGGTGCTGCAGTAACTCCCTCTGAGTCTGGAAGCCGAAATGGCAGTGATTACACCGAAAGGCAGCTTGAGTGAGATGGGAGAACAGGTGTTGGTGAAAGTTGATCACAGAATCAGCGGTGTAGCTGCAGACGGAGCACTTTAGACTCGCACCAGCAGGGAGGAATTCTTCCATTTTCACTCCTGGGGAGACACACAAAATAAGAACCTTGAGAGCCATATGCTTTGGTTTTCCAACGACGGGGACCTTTACTCGCAACCTAACTTCTGCAACACAGTGGGAATAAATCGAAATCTTTCAGAACCTCATTTGTGATATTTTTTTCTTTAACATGTTTTGCCATGTGTGATAACCTAATAGCATTTTATAGTTTCCAAAGCACTTTGCTGAGCATCATGGCATTAAAGTGGGATAAGTGTCATTGTCTCTGTTTCAAAGGTGAGGAAACCCTCCCAAGGAGGCTAAAGGAATTGATTATGGTAAAAAAGTTAATATATGATAGAGCCACACCTACACCTCAGGTTTTATCATTTTTAATCTAATTACTACCACACTATGTTCTACATTAGAAAATGTGAACATCATGAGGGATGCTACTGAAAGCAAACTGAATAACTCTCAGTACACCATAGATAGAATTTAGTCAAATATTCCAAATAAGAACCATGTCGTAAAGTCATTTATTTTTCATACAAATCTAGAATTCTATTCAGTAGTTTTGCTGAACATGGTTTATCACTATCCAGGGTTGATATTTGGCTAGTAGACACCTGCACACTAATATAATCATTTTGGATGAGCATCTATGCTGAGTGATCACTACTTGTTTCTAGTCCATTATTAAATACAGGAGAATCTATAGTTGACCACCTCCCTTCATTGACCACCTCCTCAAGTTGACCTAATTTTTATAGACTGGACATGCACCACATGTACATATCAATACAGTAGGCCCAGTTCCTTATGTTGACCACCTCTGTATGCTGACCAGTTTGTCACAGTCCCTTGAGTGGTCAATGTATAGAGGTTCTACTTTAGTTTGAATGTAACTGTGTGGATAACCATGACTAAGGTTAACGCTAGGTCCCATTTGTTAGCATAGAGTTAAATCAGGCTTGGCTTATCCCCTAGACTAAAATGACAGCTGCCTTTTATATTAATAAGTTGAAAACATGGCAGAGGTACCCAGTCCTATTAGGATAAACGAGGACTTCATACCCCATCTCCTTTTATCCTTAACTAATCCAATCCTCATTTTCCCATTTAGTTGAAAAGACTCTGTCTCTATTCTTTTTGTTTTGTGCATTACTTTACTCACCATCTTTTTCTGTGTCCCTGTTTCACCTCCTACATGAAGGCAGCCCATTTGTAGAGCGAGTGAAGAGGGTGAGTAGAAAGGAAATTGATCCTTTATAGGGTCGAAGACATAAGCTTGCACTCTATTGAGAGTGTTGCAGGTTGGAGCAAGTATTTTTAAACTGAGCATCTATTCCAGTTTTTAAATTATTTAACCCAGGCAAAAACAGCTGAGAACGTCACCCAGAAGTATCCTACAAGTTTTTTTATAGGTGCTGAAGAACTGTGATTCACAAACCCTGGTTTGCTCCATCTAAGAATTTTCCTTAAAATATTTCAGTTAATATAATTCTGTACATTTGATTAACTTCTTTTTTTCATCAGAATGCTATGATATGAAATTAAAAATAGTTGGCATACGATCCAAAATAAATGAGAATGGTTTCCATTTTGCTGTTCAGAGAGAGCTTATAATAAAAAGCTTATTTGTTTTTTAGCCTAAGTTGTTTTAGGGAATTAAAAAAATATGATATACTATAAGTAGTTTTATTTCATAAAAATCAACTATTCTGTTATGATATATACTTTGGAAGTCAGGAAAATTTTATAGATCCATAATTAAAAATGAATATCCTTACTATATGATTTTAATTGCACTGATCAAAATGATACCTTTATTTTAATTTAGCAAATCTTATTTTATGTATCTAACTACTATTTCTTTCGAACCATATGGGAGAAATACTATGGTCAATTTCCAAAGATCATTTGATATTAAAGGAATAAATATTCATGACAATATACAAAGGGTACCGAGATTTTTCTTTTTTGTTTTTGAACTATGTTGTTTTACCTCATTTGAAAATAAGTAGAACAATTGGCCTGCAGTTGGAGCACTACAGTTGTTAGAAAAGCATTCAGACCCACGTCCTTTGAGTAAAATATGCTAAGTATAAGAGGCATAAGATCACACTGTCTAGTCTAGCAAATTAGATTTTGATTTTATAGATAGATAAATATAGATGTAAATATGTATTGTACATATGTATTTATAGAAAGAATAGAGTTTCCTGGTGCAACAGAAACAAGAGAGGCATTTACCAGTGTGTGAATTCAGGTGCATTTCCAGAGCTCGGGCATTTGAAAAGCTCTTGGTACACTGTGGGAAGGGGCACAGGCTGGAAATCTGATGGACACTGTCTTCATTTTCCTCCGACACCGGAGCAGCTTCTCTTTGCCTCCCACTGCAATAGTACATCAAATGGGCTTGCAGATTTCGCTCACTCCGATACCAGATGCCACAGGACTTGCAAGGGAATATGTCCTCTGCAGGAAAAAACATAGAGACACCTTAGCTGCTGTCCATTTGAAACCAGTGATGGGTAAAGCAGCATTTAGTTCAATTTTTCTCAGAGTCTGCTCTCCAGTAGTGAATTAGGCAATTAGACAGTAATAAGTACAGTCCTGGGTGTTGTTGTACCCTGGAGGAGTAGGCAGGTAAAGAAATGGTACACTCTGCAATTCAGTGTCCCATAGACTCTTTAGAAGTGGTATTGTAGGAGACTCCAACATCGAAAGTACAAGATAGTGATTTCAAATTGGACGTATGGTTTTAAAAATATGCACTTAGAAAGTGATGTAGTCAACTTATTTGTTTGATTAAAGTGTAAAGATGTATGGAGACACCTTAGTGAACTAAAAGGAGACGTACTATTTGATCCAGCAATCCCCACTATTGGGTATTTACCCAAAGAAAAAAATCATTTGATCAAAGAGACACTCGAATGTTTACTGCAGCACAATTCACAATAGCTAGATGTGGAATCAATTCAAGTGCCCGTCAGGACCTGAGTGGATTAATAAAATGTAATGTATGAATAGTGCAGAGTCCTAGTCAGCTATTAAAAAGGGTGAACTAATATTACCGTTTGCAACAACCTGGATGAAATTGGAGACCATTCTTCTAAGTGAAGTATTAGAAGAATGGAAAAACAAACACCACAGGTACTGACTATTAAATTGGAACTGATAGATCAGCACCCATGAACACACTTGGTAGTAAAACTTAAAAGGAAGCAAGTAGGTGGGGGGCAGGAAGGGAAGGGAAAATTCACACCTCATGGGTACAAGGCACACTATCTAGTCATTTATAACTTTGACTCAAACTGTACAAAACTAATTCATGTAACCAAAACATTTGTACTCCCCATAACACTGCATATGCTGAAAAATTGTTTAATAGGTAAAGATGTAATTACTGAACTAATGACTAATGTTAGGCCTGTTACCAACCGCAGACATCATTTGTTTATTGAATAAACTAGTTACAGAGTATCTCTTATGCACCAGATTCTATGTTGGGTTGAGTGTAAAACGAAAAGAAAGACAAAAGACCTGGCCTTAAGATGTGTACAGTCATCTGCGGTTGATGAACAGGTTGTCAGCTCATTGCATTGTAGCCTGGTGACTGTCTGTGGAGTTTTCTGAGGGGTGCTGGGTTGGTGAGAGGAGTGGAGGGCGGAGGAGATCAGAGAAGGGATTGGAGGGAAGATGATGCTATGCCTGACTTGAGGTATGAAGGATGAGGGGAAGCTACTCAAATGGATAAGAGGGGCTCAGTTGTCCTGGCCCAAGAAATAGCCCCAGGAAATCCATGAGAGCCTAAGAGAGGGACTGGGTGAAGGCCGGGAGGCAAAGGGCGTGACGGCAGAGAGAAGAAGCTATAGAAGGCAAGGGTAGAGCATGGAAGAACTTAAACCGTCTGAAGAAGTTTATGGTTTTATCTTAATGATATGGAGAATCATAGGATCATTTTAACCAGGAGACCAACACAACTATGTATTCTAGAATCATAGCAGGGGAAGTAGTGAATTTGTAAGGAAGACTTTTGACTACTAGGAAGTAACCTCAGTACTCTAAGTGAAACACAGCAGATTTTGAATTGTAGCAAACAGACATACCATGTTTATTAAGACATGCCACATTATGTAATGTTCATGTGTTCACTCATGGAAAATTACTTCATGTATGTTCTTATTTTTCCCTCAGAAATTTATAGGTGAAGAAAATGGGGTGGAGTAACTTGCCCATAATCACGTGAGTAGTTAGACTGGGACTGGAGTCTAGTCTTAACCAAACTTCTGTAAGGCTTAAATGGCAAGGGTGGTAAAGACGAAGAAAAGCTACACTGAGGAAGGAGAAGTGACTAGAGGTGATGACCAAAACTTTGCAGCCAAAAGCTAAAGCAGATGGAAAAGTTCTGCTTTGTTCCTGGGTCAGTAAGGGTTACCTTCATCCATGCAGGGAAAAGGATGGCGAGGTGACAGCTTCGGACAGGGATGACAGAATGTGACTTTGTGTTGCACTAACCCAACAATTTCAAGGGAAAGGGGTACCATCCAGGTGGATGCCAGATAACACTGCCAAGTGGGAACAAGCCAGCCAAGCCAGGGCATGTGGTGGCAGGAGATGGGTGGAATCTAATATGTCTATAAGGCATATTGCAGGACCTGGGGAAAGCAGCAATAGAGGCCCCCCCAACTCTCAGAAACAGCTGGACTTGTAATTTATGAAACTGTAGCTGGTGTTGAACCTATGGTGGTCAAGGTGACAGCTCAGGGAGATGGAATGAAAAGAGATGAAGGACCAAATCCTAGGGACTGGGAAGTAAGGACAGCAAGGGCAATACACAGTTTCAAAATGAAATTTAATTTCAAAATTATATACTACTACTACGTATTATTTTACCCCCCTCCCAAGTTAATCACATTTACATTATTCCCAAGGCTACACAATTTAGTAAAATGTCCATTTAAGTAAGACAAGTTTAACTGATTAATTTCAGAAGGAAAATAGAAGCTCTATGCATCTATGCTGAATTGTTTGAAATTAATAGCTGTCTTGCTACAGAAAGCAAACAGCGTACACTCTCAAATGTAATTAAAATTAATATTCATATATTAGAGTTTCACAGTAACATCAGCTACTCCTGCAGTCTTTGGTAATAAAATTCTTTCACCTCAAATTCAGGTTGGGCTTGTGTTATTTCAATTTCCTCAAAGTAAAGATCCAATAAATAAAATACCTACATTTGTGTTAAGAAAATCTAACAATATTAGTTTAGGTACTAGATACATTGATTGGATACATGGTAATTGCAGAATCGCTTGATCATTTCTTTAATCTAAAGGATGATGTTATAGCAAAAAACTTATTGGATTTTTTTAACACAAAGATACCATTTTTCTGTTTCATTGTCTCAGAGATTTTTCAAGTGTCTTTTTGACAAATGTAATTTTTCACTTACCTACTAACTTTAGAATCTATTCTCCTCTTAAGATGTGTTACTACAATTTTTTTCATAGAGCTAGATGAAAACAGATCAGGCAGCTGACCACTGATTTTTATACTGATTTTTATAGTGGCCTATAAAGTGTCACTTTCTGATGTTAAGAACAGAAACCAAGCTTCATATTATGATTATTTTTTTTTTTTACAGAAAAAAAAATCACAAAGGTAAATTTTCTAGGGCGTATTTTGAAATTCTCCTGTACATTATTTCCACCTTACATGTGTTTTTCTTTCTTTTCCTTTTTTTTTCATTTTGTATTAGCTAAGGACTGATTTGCTCACGTTAACCTTTTTCAGTAGTTTATCTAATCAAACTTTGATCTTGTGTTCTTTTTCTGTTTTCTTTTTCAAGTCTTTAACTCTATAGCCCTTGAGCAATACCAAAATTATTCTACTGTAGATGCCTCGGTGAAAGCTGCTGGCCTTCTCATGTTAAGTCTCCTGGAATGTTATTCATCTAGTTCAGGAAGTCAGTTTTGTGTATGTATGACATTCAGGAATCGGATCTGAAAGTTTTGAAGTTAAGTATCCTTTGTAATCCCCCAAGACAAGTGACCACACACACACACACAAAGTTAGAGAGAGGATAAAATGAAAACACAGTGCTAGAGGAAAAAGTCTGTTCCTGGTTGCTTGTCACTAGACATTTTTTTTCCCCCATAAATTCCCATCACCTCTATGAAGCTGGGCTACAGCACTCAGCACTTACTATTGACAATAGCTGTAGGCAAAATAGAAGCCATGGCAGCTTGCTGAGGAAGGAGCTGAATGGAGTCCAGCAGGCGTGCAGGGTACATCCCTTCTGTGAGAGTCATCTGGCTGGCAGCTTGTAGCCTTGAGTCAAAATCCACCACAAAGGCAATTAGCTCTTCACCCTCAGAGATGGCCTTCGTGGTTGTGCACCAAAGCTGACCCCCTATGAAGAAGAAAAAAGGGAGAGAAAGATAAAATGAACAGAGCACGCTCGAGCACCCACTGTGCACGGGGTCCACGCCCATAGCACCGGCTTGTGTTTTCACATCGGTTTCTACTGGGGCAGAGGGTTTGATCCACACAACAGCTCCGCTCTCTTCCCTCCTCGGCAGAAACTTGTCTTCCTTGCAAGAAATGAACTGTTTAGTGACCAGTAGGAAAAGACAGAGAGTCAAGTACAGTAATAGACAGAACCTGTAGATAGTTTTGTCAGCATTTGCCTTCCAGAGTTGCCTTAATCACCGAGCATGCTATTCCATTAGTATAGCGCTGAAAAACTGCTAAAACCGTTGGCATAGGGCCCCTGTAGGGACCGGACAGCAGAAGTTTATTTCATGTGAGAAGGTACTCTTTCTGTAACTTACAGAAATAAAAAAGTTTTTTCTCTCTCCACTCCCCCACCGAAAAACAAACAAAAGAACAAACAAAAACCCCTTCTCTTACATCAGTATACCCCACATGAACATAAGCTTCTAACATCTACAGTTAAAATGAAATTCCAGGTACTTTCATTCTCCTATGTCTGCTGCCATTTTTTTTTCTGAATGATCTTTAGTTATATGCTATTCCTTGCAATGCGGCTCCTTTATCTCCGTTTACCCTGATTGAACTTCCTCAAATGAAGATATGCCAAAGATCTTTTTCAGAAAGGCTTATTTAAATAAAGATTTGTTTAAATGAAAAGAACTCTTTCTTCAAACACTAAGATATACTCAGGCTCAGCACTTCAAATGATCACATGTGGTGCATTAAAAAGAAAAATTAACTATGCAAGTACATCTTCTAATGTATTGGAATGTGATAGTGAATGCTCATTTATTTAACATGTTTAGACAGGCAAAGCACTTATATTTTGTTATCTACACTCTCAGGCCTAGATATGTATCCTATACAGTTATGCCTGAAATAACGTAGCATACTTGATATGTTATAAAGCCTTTTTTCATTATGTATGTATTAGAAAGCTGTGTTCTGTACTCATTAAGCAAGCAAAAAATTGTACCCATTTTGATAAGTAATATTGCTCCGTTTATCTTTCAACATAACTGTCTTTTCAACCGCACTTCATTTTTTTCCCCACCCTCAGAGACAATGGTTTTTAAACAACTTTGCAGTAAAAATCTGGAGGAAAAGATAACACCAACATATGATAGGGCAGAGTTGCACAAAAGAACCAAGACATTGTTTTAGAGAAACCTTGGGCAATTAATTAAACCAGCTGATTAAGTTTTAAAGGTGAGCAAAAACAAAACAAAAACAAAAACAAAAAAAACACCATCTGTGAGAGTCTATGTTTGTTAAAACATAAAGCTAAGATTACAGACCTCAAGTTAAGTTTCAAAGCAATATACGAATATACTAAAATACCAGAAAACAACTTTTTTCTCCACATTGACCCTAATGGTATCTGAAAGCATAGATACCACAGTTGAATAAAATCGATTTCACTTTCTCTTTAATATATTTATTTCCCAGAAATAGAAGCTAAACTGCATCACTGTACAATCGGATGAGAGTTCCAGGTGAGTGATGGTATTTCTGCTTTTCTTCCCCTGGAAGGCTCTGTGTTTAGATACTGAGCCCTTTCTGAGGTGCATTCAGATCTAACCTACTTACAGCAGAAGACAAGGTAACCATTCCCCTCTCATCTTTGCATTGGAACATGTTTTATTACATTAATCAGTGTAATAAGGAGACAGGGACCCCAGTTAGGTTTGGCTCCATGCGTGGTTTTTGGAGTGATTGGATTTTAGTAATGAACTCGACATTGTTGGTAAATCCATCTATGTGTGCCTTTCACAAAAGTAAGGAAAGGTTTGGACTCAAGTATTCTAGAAAAATAAAGATTGAAGAGAAGGTACTCTCTCATAGATCTTTATTACTCTAGTAAGCTATGTAACACGAAGACTCAGAATACTTAGGCTTGAATTTTGACCTTGAAAGGTCTAATAAATAAAATAAAATGCAAAAATATTACATTCAAGGAAAAGTAAATAAAAATTTGTCTGCACTAAATGACATGGCAATTGTAATACATATCTGTGTTCTCAGATGTGCCCAGTCATGTCTCCTATTTTATTATCTTTATCTCAGTTGATGGTTTACTCAGAGTACATCATTTTAAAAGGCTGGATTAGGCTGAACATGTTACCATCAGACTTGATGAGGAGGTCAACTGTGTGAAGATTTAATCTTTCCAATCATTCATTCATCAGCTATTCCTGAGTAGTATGGCTCCTCACACACATATACCATTAGAATCCACACATGTAAAGAAGCACATTACAACACCCTATGTCAGCTCCTGTGGTAAAGGAAACATCAGAGGAGAACATGACACCTCTAGTAATTAGGCCCACTCCACAAGGTGACTTTTTTAGTGGTTCATGAAGAATAAATAGAGACAAAAATGTCAAAAATATAAGCATCAGGTATGTCATCACTGGGAAAGAAATGAGCATGTGATCAAGTTAAGAACTGTGGAGGTGCCGGAGAAAGGGGCGGGTTAGGGCGGTGGTGAGCTGGAGTCAGCGCGTTCTGTATCAGGAGGGTAGGAACAGAATCTGTGCTGGTTGCTGTCACATTCATAGCCCAAAGTACATCATGGTAAGAGTTATAGCATTTGCCCAGGAATTGTCTGAAAAACACTACAAATGAGGGTTTCCCCCCCAAAAACATAGAGCGAGGCAAGGCACCTTTCAATTAAAGATAAAAACACTTGTATGGTATTTAGTAGAGTGAATAAGTGTACAAATTCTTGACATTTTTTTTTCGTCTCCAGAATATAAAGAGTAAACTGAGGGGGTAGGAAATGTCACACAGGAGTCATTTGGAGGCTACTATACTACAACAATTCAGTGATGGGAAGTATACATTATGAGTAAGAAAAAAGCCCGGGTTCAGGAGATGTGGCCAAGAGCAGGCTTGGGTGATTTTAAGAGTTGAGTAAAAGAAGGAAGCTGTTGCAAACCACACCAAGGTTTCTGGCTTGTGAAGTCAGATAGTGGTGATGCCCTTAGCCAGGCAGTGAAGCTGGTGTATTAACAATTGGTGTTATACAGAAAGCAGACCACTGGCATCAATTAAGAGCAGGTTTTTGGAGACTGATAGGCTAGTATGGACTTTATTCGAATCCTATCAAATGATTCTATGAGGTAGGCAGTATTTCTCTCACTTTAGAATTGAGACAAGCAAAGCTTAGAGAGGTTAACTATTAATATGTTCTCGGCTGCACACTGGGTCAGTGGCAGAATCAGGTCTTAGACTTTTATCTGTCCAACTACACAGTCCAATGTACATGTGTGTGTGTATGTGCATATGTGGAAATAATGTACTCTGTTTTGGAAATGTAAAGTTTGGGGTACTTGAGAGACTTTTTTTTATTTTTTATTTTTCTGTGAGACTTCTAGCTGAATGTATCTAGGAGGAAGTTGGAACTTGGAGAAGATCTACAAGCTGAGGGAAAAATATTTTGGACGCCATCAGCACATTCTAGCTGCAGATGTTCTTTGCATTGATGTGGTAACCGAGGGGGAATATAGTGTAGAATGAGAAGGACTAAAGAGCGAAAATTTGGGGTATCTCAACATTTAACATGTGAGCAGAGGACATGGGATCATTGAAATGTGCAGAGGGCATATATTAAAAAAGAGAGAATTCCAAGGAATGGCAACCACAAAAAGCAAGGGTTGGTTTTTTGAGTCTGTTCAGCTGAGATTTTTAGACCGTGAATTTAGATTATGCGACTTGAGGGAGGCCTTTACAGGAGGAGATAGCCCAAGGATTGTGAGGTAACTTCAATTACTGATTCAAATAACATTTTCAGAGTGTGACTGCTAGTTGGGGATGTAACCCCTTCTAGCAGAGGTTTTGGCAATGGAAACAGACTGTCTGGGTGCAGATGTCGGCTCTGCCCTTGGGACTTGACACCTAAGCACTCTATATGCTTGAAAATGGGGATGATGAGAGTACTATACTAAACTCACGGTGTTATTATGAAGATTAAATGAGCTTATATATGCAAAAGCTTAAGCACAATGCCTGACATACCGTAAGTGTTAATTTTTGACCTTTATTCATTTGGTCAAATTTGGGCTATTGTTCTCATTTCCTTTTTTTTTTTTTTTGAGACAGAGCCTCAAGCTGTCACCCTGGGTAGAGTGCTGTGGCATCACCGCTCACAGCAACCTCCAATTCCTGGGCTCAAGCAAGTCTCTTGCCTCCGCTCCCAAGTAGCTGGGACTACAGGCCCGCCACAATGCCTGGCCATTTTTTGGTTGCAGCCGTCATTGTTGTTTGACGGCCCAGGCTGGATTCGAACCGCCAGCTCAGGTGTACGTGGCTGGCACCTTAGCCCGTTGAGCCACAGGCGCCGAGCCTGTTAAAAGAAATTAAAGAAGGCTTGGCGCCTGTGGCTCAATGGGCTAAGGCACCAGCCACGTACACCTGAGCTGGCGGGTTCGATTCTAGCCCAGGCCCGCCCCAAAACAATGATGGCTGCAACCAAAAAATGGCCGGGCGTTGTGGCGGGCGCCTGTAGTCCCAGCCACTTGGGAGGCAGAGGCAGGAGCCTCGCTTGAGCCCAGGAATTGGAGGTTGCTGTGAGCTGTGATGCCAGAGCACTCTATCCAGGGTGACAGCTTGATACTCTGTCTCAAAAAAAAAAAAAAAAAAAAAAGAAATTAAAGAAGGTCTAAATAAATGCAAAAACATCCCATACTCATGGATCAGAAGACTCAATGCTGCTAAAATGCCAATATTTCCCAAAGTAACCTACAGATTCAACAAAATAACTATCAGAATCCAAGTAAATTCTTTCTAGAAATTGAAAACCTGATTCTAACATTCTGTAAGGGACCCAGATTAGCCAAAACAACTTTGACAAAAACAAGAACAATGTGGGAAGACTCACAATTTCTAATCTGAAAATTTACTACAACAGTAACCAAAACGGTGCGATACTGGGATAAATA